>VTON01000078.1:600000-835746 GCA_009617725.1 Hydropsyche tenuis
AGGGTTTCTCAAGATGTGATGTAAGAGGATTGGAAAATAGTGGGTAATGAATAATTGCGTTTGTTTTATATCGTTTTAAATATTGCTTAGTTCGTGTATGAGGTATGATACCAAAAAAAATCGTATTAGAATGTATAGAAAATTAGTAGAATGGTGCTTTGTTGATGTTTTTTTTACCGAAATTTGAATTTACCTTTGTTTCCACGCCCTTTCCTTTTCATGGTATTGAAGTTTTAGGTGCGGTTGAGTTTTGTTTATTTTTAATTTTTTGTTTTATGCTATGATTTTTATCTATGAAACCAAATTTTCGTTTCGCTAGAAAGGAGGCAATGAAAAATTATTTTAAATTTTGAACAAATGACAATGTTCGTTGTACACCGTTTACTCACAAAAATATATAAGCGATACGTCAAAATATCGAAACTTTGAAGTCTTTTTTAATTAAATTGGCTCGATAGTGCGCTTTTATACTTTACCATATCGATACAATAAAGGTAATCTATTGAAAAAAAAAATTTCATTGAGATATTCGTTCCGAACCTGAGAGCTTGAACTATCTCGAGCTATCTACTATCTACTATCGAACTATCTTGAGCTATCTCTTGTAAGCTTGAACTATCTTCAAATTCCAAAATAAAAAATATCAATATAAACAAACTCAAACACATTTCTCCAAATTTCCGAACCACACAGTTCTCTCACATCTCCAACGCGAATATTATTACAGCGGTTTTGGTAATTAAATCGCAGAAATTCCGCGCAAAGTGGCTTCGCCCCCGTCTTTCTTGCCCCTGCATAGTTTATCTTTTTAATTACCACTTTGTATCACACACACATCCCCGCAAATCCACCTACAGGGGCACACCTCGCCGGGCCGGGGGCGGGGCGCGCGGGGGGGGAGACCCTTAATCCGCGTTTCTGCGTTTGTTTGGAGCCGCGAAATAAATGAGATAATCCAGACGTACGGTTTCCCCTAGGAGCGATCCCCTCCGGGGAAATTGAAATTAACCCTCACACTAGCCATTAACATGCCGGATTACAAGCGGGTAACGTACCGAAGAATCATGCTCGGCTTCCGTTCGGATTTCGGCCGTTTTCAATAGGTTCTGTGATATTTTGTGGGTTATTATGCGGTTTTGTGGTGGGCGGATTGGGTTGGGTGGTTTGAAAATTAAAAAGGGCTTGAGGGGCAAAAAAAAAAACAAAAATCATAATTATGTATTTCTATAATATTATCTACTATCAATTTTATAAGTAAGCAAAAAAAATTACTAAAATCGCCCAAATCAAAGTTGAAGCTATGATAAAAGTTAATTCGAAATCGGAGTCGGCAAATTTTGAAGCGAATGTATTATATTAAACAACATTTTTATAAAACTATAATCTAAATTAGATTACTCTTTAATTCAATCTGAATCCAATTTATCACTGATTACCCTTTGACAATCTAAAATTTAAAATTCCAAAAACTTTTCAAAATCCAAATTTCCAAACTCACACACAGCCTCATTTATAAATTTAATCTAAATTAGATTCTAACATTAGATTCTCAGATTAGATTTTATAGATTAAATTCCTCTCTAATTCAATCTAAATCTAACTTAACACTTATACAACTCTTCTATCGACAATCCATAATTTAAAATCTTAAAAACTTTTCGAAACCCAAACCGAAAACTTACCATACAAATCGCACCACATACCGCACACAACACCAACATCTCTACCACACACTTAATTTTCTAGATTGGATTCATCTCTAATTCTATCTGAAACCCAATTCATCATAGAGACAACTCATCCATCGACAATTCAAAATTTAAAATCCCAAAAACTTTTCACAACCCAAACCGAAAACTTACCATACAAATCGCACCACGTACCCCACACAACACCAACATCTCTACCACGCACTTAATTTTATAGATTAGATTCATCTCTAATTCTATCTTAAACCCAATTCATCATAGAAACAACTTATCCATCGACAACCCGAAATTTAAAATCCCAAAAACTTTTCGAAACCCAAACCGAAAACTTACCATACAAATCGCACCACGTACCCCACACAACACCAATATCTCTACCCTACACTTGAAATATCCTCTAAATTTGTCCCCGTCCATTCGATATATCGCCAGCACGGGGTCAAGTCAAGGACAAAGGAGGTCTCTTCTTCAAAATGGACCACCACGATCGACAAAGGTCGACGGAATAAGTCGTAATCCATTGTTTGCCGAAAGCACACACGATTCGCAGACGTTCATTTCGCCAGATCGGTTCGAGCTTTAATACAGTCTGGCCCGGATCGGATCGTTCGCTATGAATACGTATGAGGCTGATGAATTTACGGAATCGACGTTTTTCGAATTATAGCCGTGTTTGAGATTGTTTGGGGGGAGAGTTGGTGTCGCGCGGGCGACTTTTCGGCGACAAAAAGTCGTTGAAGGGTGTCAATGCGTGGAAAATGAAATATTATTGATTTTTTTATATCATATATTACGCAACTTTTGCATTATCGAATTTTCCATAAAACGCGACAAAAGTCTTATGGCTTATATGAAATTTAAATAACATTTGATATGTATATCAAATTATTTTTTCAACTGGCAACTCTTCGATAATCATCTTCTAAAATATGATTTTTTTTATGATATACAAAGACGATCCTTACATTTGTGGTCCTTGTCGTCCTTCTTAACCACATTGTGATACTCTAATGTCAGAAAAGAGAGTCTCTTTCAACGTTCCATAGGTATATCATAAGACACATCAACTGTCATATTTGACAGATGTCGTTAAATACTATTTTTTTAATAACACATGCAAAGAAAAAATCACACCACATAATTTTTTTTACCAGAAATTTGATAACTTTTTTACTAATTCAATAATGTTATTTAGGTCATTAACTGGTAAACTAGTCAACTGGTTTATCGTTTATGGCCTCTTAACAATAAACCAATCGTTAACGTTAAATTTTACAAAAATTTCAAGATTAACCGATCGAATAATAATGAAAATAAACAGTTCATAGAATAGAAGTAAGATATTGCTGATTTACGTAATTGCTAATCTTTAAAAGTCGCTAATAACGACAACAAACAGTTGCCGTAATTAGTGAATGTCAACAGGTCTCTCATTTTTGTACAGGCAATCTCATTTTTTTTTAATTTATTTTTATAGTGTGGCAATGCAACACGTTTTAGCATCACTCGGCAATTTTTTGTTGGTGAAAAATTTGCGAAATTTAACGCCAAACTGACCACAGTTAGTTTCTCGTATGAATAATTGTATCTGAATAATATTCTATCTTCAAAATTTGTTTCCGAAAAGTCATAATAATATAATTTGGAAAATATTACATTTTAATAGAGAAACAATTCGAATAGTTATAATAACTATACGAGTTATTATTGTAGGGTGTCTATTGAAATACTAAAGGGTTTGGAAAATCATAACTCGTTAATTTTAATAATTTTTTATTTTATTTTTTAAGGTTAAAGAGAATCTTTTGAAAATTAAAATGGTTATATATGATGTCCAACAATGAATAAAATTTATTGGGTTTTTCTACTACATTTTAACAATTTATTCCATTTTTTAATCAATGTTAATTTTGTTTGAATTCGGTTTATTGCGAATCGATTATATTATGAAAGTTGTAAATAATGATCTTGCGGTTGATATTTCACCCTGTTTTAATGCACGTTTATTTGTTTTAAGATACACATATTTTTTCTAATGAACATGTTTTAATGCTCATGCAAAATGCACACATTATTTTTTTAATGCACTTATTTTATTTAATCCACGTTTAAATTGTTCCCCTTTCTATAATAAACCCTTCAGTTTTTCAGTGCCCACTCTATATAACAAAAACAATGAAAAAATTTTAATAATAATTTTCCTTATAATACAAGTTTTTTCAAACACGTCAGATTAAGTCGACAAATATTAAGATCGTATTAAAAACCTAGTCGTAATTGACAGTAGAAATGCAAAAGCGAGAGCGTATTTCAAATTGGAATATAAATTTTGAGCTTTCTCATTTTCGTAGATTGTTCAGCGGCCAAAAAGATATCAGGCCGTGTTTATATTTAATTGAAAGTAGTGCTGCGATTGAATTAGTTCCGTCCGAACAAAACGCGAAAGACAATCCGAAAGAGAGGGACAAACATATAGGAGAAGTCTAAGCTGGAATGAAAATAGAGAGAGATGGATATATCGAATTCGAGGGGAGACTGGGCTAATTTCGTAACGCTGCACGTGACGCGATAGTGAAAATATGTTTGATTTATGATGGTGTGTCAAGGTTATTTTTTTTTCGAATTGTATGTGGCGGAAATATAATAAGGTTAATATTATACCTTTCGTATTATTTTTTTATTGTATGAAAAAAATATGTTTCCGAGATATATAAAACATTTTTATATTTTGGTTTTATATAATTTTCGTGCTATGTACAATTGTTTGATTTCGATCGGTGTTTGTTTGGTTGTATTATTTACGTGTCCATTTACCGTCCATCTATCTTACTAGGGTGACCATTTCAAATCAACTTGATCGATACATTTTTACGTCAAATGTTTAGTCTCGTCGAAAGTATTGATCATTCGAGTTGAGTGATGAATGGTGAGGCTATTAAATGGCTGTTATATCACATACTAAAAACTATCTAGTATAAAATGATCTCAGGTTCGCAATATTTTTTAATCACAATCCTGATTGAGTTCTTAGATTCTAGCTTCCTAAGATTTACAACTTTTATCATTATGTAATGAACACATGTGATAAGGAAAATTACAGAACATTCAATGGTATCTGTAATAGTTTTGTGGATTATTTATCATTTTGATCATTTGATTAACATTTCAGTATTTCACAAATATAAATGCGTAACTCTGGTACTGGCAATTAAAGTGACTTATTGTTAAACTATTCAAACAATTTGAAAGATTCGAGCGATTCAAGCAATTCATGCGATTTAAGTGGCAATTTGATGACACCATGAATGTTATCGTCATATAGAGCAATATTTTTCGGTTTAAATAAGATAAGGTGACGCCATTAGACCGCTCGAAAATAAATGAATGGCGAAATAGTTCCGCTACTGCCCGCTAGGTGAGTGGTTTCCCTAAAGCTAGTAGGATATGAGGTTATGGACGGGTCTTTACATACATCGCTCGAAGACCGAAAATTTAAAACCCCAGTGACGTAATTTTGGAGTAAACTACGCTACGCTAAACGACGTGTTTACTTCCACTTTCCTTACAGAAAAACTGAACTTGGGGTTGGGCCAAACACCGCATTTCTCAGTCAGGGAAAACTAAACACACTTATTTAATACCGCATGTCTCAGTCAAAAGTCTGAACGTATTTATTATTAAACGCGTGTTTAGGTTAGATTGGGTTAGCGTTTTTTGCGTCACATTTACTGAATGTATCTTATTCAATCAAGTATTCAGATCGAAAATATTTTAGGCAACTAATTATTTGGCTGGTTAATAATAACTAAAATGATCAGTAAAAAATTGTTAAATGATCAGTTAGGTTAGGTTAGGTTAAGGGTAGGTTAGGTTAGCTTACTACTACGTGTGACCACATTGAGACTTGATCCAACAAGTTCAAGCAGGTTTCCACGTGCACAGAACCGAATAGCAACCATATATGTACTTTGTTTTTACTGATCAAAATAGTATTTTTTTAATGATCAATTAAATACCGGCCAATATTTTATAAGTATTTATCGTAAAATGTGAAACCACTCACCTAGCGGGCAGTAGCGGAACTATCTCGCCAACCGTTGATTTTCGAGTGGGTCAACGGCGTCACTTTGACTTTTGAGAACCCATTTCGTTTTTATAGCATTGAAGATGCATAAAAAGATTTTTTTTCTTTTATGAATTGTTTATCTATCTAAATCACATAATAATGACTAATTATTTGAAAATAAAAAATACTACTGAAGTGACAAAAATGACCCTTCAGACCAAATTTACGTTCTAATGTACATTCGTGTTTGATGTCAAATTATGATATGATACATTACAACATACAACAAAATTTTGATTTCAATCGATAAAAACAGTCTTCTTTTTTAAGATTGCACCATAATAATGTTATGTGAGTGGATTTTTAATAACAAAATATTGAAAATAAAACGTGACTTATCGCGACGTCGTTGAGATGTCAAGCAAAACTGGTACATAACAAAAATTTCGCGCCCTATATTTCGAAACAGACAAAATTAAACAAAATAACATAGTTTACACAATAATTTAAAAAAGTCCAGATAAAAATAAATCTAAAATAGCTTCAAAAAACGGTAACAAAGTCTATGCACATTGCAATGTGCACAGGGCTTGAGGAGGTTAAAAAAAATTTTTTTTCACTAAAAACCCATAAACAAAAACCATCATACGATACTAAACAACCATCCCCATATCTAGCAGGGGCGTCTGGCGTTCGGGCCGCGGTCTTAATTGGATCGCAGCGCGAATTAACGGAAGCGCGCACTTTCGACGGACAGACAGAGGGACGGAACTTTTTCAATTTTATCGTCATAAATATTCATACGCCGAAAAATCCCCGCGGGATTTTCGGCGACGATCTCTATACCCCGCCCTACCCCCATCTCGGGAATTTCCCGTTCGGGAATTCCCGAGATGGGGATAAATCACTCGCCGCCACGGTACGCCGGACGCGCAACTATGCGTTCAAGCTTTCGTTTTTGGTGCGTGTTGCGCGATTTATTGCGAATTCTGCTACGCCAATGCAATGTTTCTTTGGGTGGATTTGGGGTGGGTATGGTCCGAGTTGTAGTGTTGTTGATGGGTGGGGTTTTGATATTAATTTTTGTTGTATTTTTAGTATACTAGGCATATTCAGAAAGTAAGGAGACTGTGACAATAAAGGGCTGTGGTTTTTTTTTTTTTTTGAGGATTGGCAACACTGAGTAGTAGAAGAGAATCTCTTGAATCTCCTGGAAATCACAGGAACACGGTAGTACGTAAACTCACGTTGTAGTGTCCAGTTGCGTGAAAGATGTCAGAAAGAATTCCCGCCAAGTACGACCCACGCCAATAACGCCCGCGAGTTTCTTTAGCGAATTAAATTGGAAAGTGAGGGTTTTCTAATTTATTGTGACACCAGATGAAACGTGGGTGGCTCATTATACTCCTAAATCAAAAAGACAGTCACACCAATTCCCTATCTGCCAAAAAATAAGGGAGATGAGTGTGTTTGTTGCACGACAACGCCTGTCCGCACACAGTCTTAGCCATCAAGGCGTTCTTGGACTCATTTGTTTGGGATGTTTTGAACCACCCTCCGTATTTCCCTGACTTGGTGCCTTCAGATTATCATCTTTTTACCTCTTTGAAGACATACATGGGTGAAATAAAATTTTCAACCGTCGAGCAGGTGCAGAAAGAGGTTCTGAAATAAGAGAAAGAGCTGGCGGGAGGGTTCTTCGAGGAGGGCATAAAAAAGCTTGTGCCACGGCTCACAACATACATTAAACCGAATGGCAATTATGTGAAAAAATAGACAATAAGTGTATCAACAATATCCTGTAATTTTTTTTCAAATACACTTTTTCTAAAAAAATATAAAAATCTAGTATTCTTACTTTCTGAACATGCCTAGTAGATGCTAAAATTGTAATACTAGAGCCTTTCAATAGGAACGCTCGAAAGTTAGGTTACAGCAGCGATGTTGTTTAAGTGATATCTGTCAAATTTATTGTCAATTATTAAGTAGTGTATGGCAAATTATCATGAAAGGTAATAGCGTCGAACAACGTGTGCAAATTATTAAATTTAATTTTCAAAGTCATTGAAGGATCTTTCACTAGGGACGCTTGATATTTGTTAGGTTTTTTTCCTCCTTGCGCAGAAAAAAAAAGGTTTTAGCAGCCGTGTTGTTGAAGTGACATCTGTCAAATTTGTTATCAATTTATTAAACAGCAAACAATTGACGCGATCAAAGTTAATATAACAAACGCCATCCACCAAATTCAGCCAGATTTATCAAACACTTTTCAATTTCAAAATCATTGAAATTGAAAAGTGTCGAGGATGTGCTAGACCTAAATTTGTTAGGTTATAGCAGCCATGTTGTTAAAGAAACATCTATCAAATTTATTGTAAATTATTAAATAGTGTATGGCAAATTATCATAAAACGTTAAAGCATTGAATAACGTATGAAAAACATCAAGTTTGATTGTATACACCTAACCCTTCTTTTACACAGGGGATCCGTTCCAGAGACTACCGTGTAAATAAAAAAAAACAGTGTAAAAAAATGTATGGTGACCATATAAAAATTGGAGATAAGTTCCATCACTATATTTGGATAGGACTTCCATCCAAATGTTTTTTATTGTATGTTTTAAAATTGAGCGTTCTTATTGAAAGACCTTTATAAGTATGTTACGCGTAGTTTAAGAAATTGCATACGTCAAATACATACATATATGCGTTCATTATAGTGGAGAGGAACTTTGTTGATATTTTTCACCAAAATTTTGGCTTTTTCCTTTCTTCCTTTTCATTATCTTCGTTTTCACAAATTTTCCTTTTCATAATCTTGAAAGTGTCGATGTTTAGAATAGGTTGAGTTTTTAACTTTTAGCTTTGATTGTTATCTACTAGGCTAAATTTCGTTAGATGGAAAGGAAGGCGATGAAAAAGTAGTTCAAATTAAGGTTAATGGAGGCATTTTATTTTAAAAAACATCAACAAAGTCGCATTCCACCATATTATTCGCATAGTATGCATAAAAAAATTGCGTCGTACGTGAACTAAGCAATTTTGCAAAGGTCTCGTAACATTTATGCGATTTTTATATATTTATCGTATCTTCATAACTAATTTTACTGTTTAAAATATAAAACTGATGCAATACTAGCCAGAATTAAATATCAGACTTCTGAAATGCAATACTAAATACCCAAAACATCTAAATATATAAGACATGAATGTTTCTGACAGAATCAGTGTAGTTTTAGCAAGCAGATGGTTAACACTTTTAAGTAAAATCTAAATCTAAATATAGATTTCATACTTTGAACTAAATTGAATAGAGTAAACATTAAAAAAAATCAATGATATAATTTTGATATACTGAAAATTACAATTCGTAACAAAACCGAAGTTGAACTGTTTCGATCAGTGTACAAAAGCGATCCGTCGAAAATTTTTATTTATTGTTTATATACGATTGATAAACGACATTTTTCAAATTATAAACGACAAAATGTTTTGCCATTTTGTAGAAACGAAATTCATTTATCGTCCGGAGGAAATTGACGTCGAAAAATTTGTTCGCAGCGACGTGCAAGTATGTACATACTATTCGAACGTTCATTCTTCGGGCTGCAGAAAAGAGCAATTTTGCAATATATAAAATATATATTTCGCTTGTTTTTATTTCCTGCGACTTTCCTGTTCCGCAAGCTGACGTTTCTCAAACTTTCCGACGGAATTTCCCAAATATACAGACATGCCGCAGAATCGCGTCGAAATAGAGAACGTGGACGTTCGAAAAAATTAAAAATAAAATAAAATTCAAAATATTTTTCAATAAATTTGTGTTTTAATTCATTTTCGTATATATTTTCTATCGGCTGAAATACAGAGGGTGCTTTTAAGTGTTCCACTTTGGTGCAATATCAATTTCGAAAATGAAACTTTCGCCCGAAAAGAGAATGTATGGCACAGTTTATTAAACTTTAGTGCATTAATAGTTTTATCAATATTATATGTATGTAAATGGACTGCTTTAAAATTCAATCTATTTTTAGTGCAATAATATTTTTTTACGATACTTCAAATATGTTCAATATAAAAGTGCATTATACGTAACAATTCTAATACGAGCCTCATATTGAGGAACACAATTTTGAATTCACGTGAATTTTTAGTACTCTTTGTCACATTGTTAACACTCAACGCTTCACGAAACGTGAAACAGGGACGTTTTCTTTTTCAACTTTTTCTTCAGCCGTTTCAGGAACTACAGACAATAAAAAGTTAATAACACACAACGACGTGTCCCCTTTCACCCTATTAGCACCACTTTTGTCGTTTCAGGACACCCTACCTGAAGAGAAACCTGGTCCAGGTTGAGTTTAAAACGCTGAAACTTTCTCACTCAAAAGGTAGAATACCACCATCCTATTTTCATATTATATGTTGATAAAGAAAATATATATAAGAATGCGTTAAATTCTCGCACAAGGTGAAGTCATTAAAATGATTTCAATATTTGATAATTTTTACCATTTCAAAATAAAAAAAATGTATGGAACTGAAAGTGAAACCTTTTATATTTATTTCAGTCTATATATATTATTAGTCCAAGTATATTTGACTCAATCTTACCTTACCTAATCCTAACTAAAACTTCGATCAAAATAAATCAAATTGCCGAAAAAAAAAGAACTCGAAACTATGTGTATTTATGACCGATCCAAATATACTAGTTTTGAACTACAACTGGATTGTGACATATAATATTTATTTTATGCGTCGTTTGTGAAATTACTTAGTTATGCGCTGTATGCGAATAGCATAGTGGGATAGTACTTTTTTCAGGTGCCATATCAGGTAATCACTTATCAGTGAAATCACAATAAAGATCACTTATCAGTGATTATCCTGAAAAATGTATTATACTATATGTGGAGTACTTTATATAATAGATGATTGTCAAAACTAAACTTCTTTATTATACGAAACTTAAATTTCTTTTTCATATATTTTTTTCTACCTAACGAAAATTTAACCTTGTAAATAATAAGCAGAAATTAAAACTAAATAAAAAGGTTGAAAAAACCTAATTTAACCATTGGGTTAGGTCAGGTTAGGATATATATTAGTTATGTAACTATATTGATAGTTTTGAAACCGCGAAAAAGAAAGGGCATAGAAACAAAGATCAAGAAAAACATCAATATTGTATCATCTCACTATATTATTCATATACAACGTATTTTTTTGCATCATACACAAACTAATCAATTTTACAAATGATACAAAAAATATTACATACATATAATTTTCATCTTTGTAACCAAAATAATTTTAATATTTTATCACATCCGAACTAAAAGTGAAAAAATTTCACTTAAAAAAAAACAGTCACATACATCCGGAAAGATTACAAAAACTTGAATAAACTATGCATACATTATACGAGTATATAACTTTCACCTTTTAAACAAAACCATTTCAATATTTTATCACATCCGAACTAAAAGTGAAAAAATTTCACTTAAAAAAATAAAACAAGCGCATACATCGGCAAAGATTATAAAAACTTGAATATTCCAATACTCTTTTGATTTGGCGGCAATTTTTCAGGTTCGCCAGCTTCATCATATCCGTTTTGCATTTTTTTTTCAGGATGTGCGGATCAGCTTCGCTCATTTACATAGAAAGTGTGGTCGAGCTATCGCCGCTCCGCACTCGTATCATATCGAAAAAATCCGCTTTTCTTTCGGTACCAGGTGAAATTTTATATTATTATTATATGGCGAATTCATAAATATGTATGGGAAGAGATTTTGTCTGAGAACTTCCCGGTTAAATTGCTAAATATCATGTCGGGCCGAAGAAATTGGCGTTAATGTTGTGCTATGAACGTCTAGGGAATAGTTGAATGAACTTTTTTGTATGTTTAGAATCGAAAATAGTTCAATTTTGAATCATCCTTATCAACTTTTTAGTAATTTATTGCAGGATAAGGTCATATCAAATAAATGTGATAGATTAGAAACGTCTCGCGAATAGTTGAATGAACTTTTTTGTACGTTTAGAATCGAAATTAGTTCAATTTTGAATCATTATTATTAGCAACCTATTAGTTATCTACTGTAAGACGAGGTCTTATCAAATAAATTTGATAGATTAGGAACGTCTAGTGAAAAATTGAATTTGCTTGTAGAATAGAAATTAGTACAGTTTTAAATAAAAATTGATATTTTAGTTGTAAATAAAAATTGATGTTTTAGTTGTAAATACTATTTTTTGTTGAAAAATGGGTTTAGTTTAAAACTAAAACGATTTTTGTGTAAAAATATCCGTAATTAAACTTTTACTTTTTATATATTCGTTTTCACTATTGAGCTTTATTCTAACAATCAAACAAATGTGATAGGTTAGGTTAGAAATATCTAGCGAAAAGTTGAATGGACGTTTTTGTATATTTAGAATCGAAATTAATTCAATTTTAAATAAAAACCGATACTTTAGTTATAAATACTATTTTTTATTGAAAATTGGGGTTAGTTTAAGTGTAAAAAAAATTAAGCTAAAACGTTTGAGTGTAAAAATATCCGTAATAAAACTTTTACTTTTTTATATACTTGCTCTCACTATTGAGTTATATTCTAATTATCATAATCGTCAGAAATAACGATTAAAAGTCTATGAAAAAAAATACAAGTATATACAACAGAAAATGCAATAATTGCAATTATAACACAATTTAAAATATAACAAAATACAATTAAAAATCAATAAAAATACAAAGTAAAACAAAAAAAATACAATAAAAATCATAATAAAAAAACAATTAAAAACAAAACAAAATATAGTTATAAAAAACACAATTTAACAATATAATAAAAATAATTCATTCAATTTCTATTTCGTACTAATTTCACTATAAAAGTTTTACTTCAAGAAATCTAAACAAGAACGTTTCCCACTATAGATAATAGTCGATAAAATCTAAACTTGAGTTAAAATAAAATGTTTTCGTTTCAAAAATAAAAAGAAAGCCTTATACTTATTAAACGTGGCTCAGTGAAGTGTAAAACGAGTTCGATTTAACGATTCAAAAAGTAAACATTCACCGCGCGCGATCCGCAAACCTCAACTTGGACACTTGGTCTTCAGAGATGCGAAAAAATCAAGGGAAAAAATCGGCTGAAAAAATGCTGAAAAAATAGGAAAAGCCTCGACGGGCAGAGCGCATTTAATCTCGCCGAAGGAAAAGTATTAATCTTGCGAGAAAATGGACCGAACACTCGAGCGAGCCTAAATTAGCGTTTTTTTCATCCATTTTATTTTTTTTCTCGGTAGAGTTTTCTTTTCGACTATCCTTGTTTATAGGAAAATTTCACTCGCCGTTGAACCCTTCGGTTTGTGGCTTCATACATAATTGTTAAGCATGTATAATATAATATAATAGTAAGTACACGCGTATTTAGATTCATGCATTTGATGGAATTTGTAAAAAAAAAATAATGACATTTAATAATTTTTTTTATATAAAAAATAATTTGGAAGCTTTGATATTTTCTAAATCTTTATAATCTTGGAAATTTTTTATTATTATTTTTATATAATATGATATGATATGGTATAATCTAAGCATTTTTGTAGCATTTTATTATTTTTAAAAAAATCGGTCATTTCAAGTTTTACAACCTAATAATATACACCAAATCCTTTTTTTATACGGTTCCGAAATAACACGTTAAATCGTGTTGGAAGATGAACCGATTATTTTTTTACATGGATTTTTTACTACAAAACGGTATAAAAATAATAAAAATATGTCTTATTATGCCACAATGGTAAAATTCGGTGCAGGCCAGTATACTGATATAATTATAATCATTAAATACAAATTTTCGATGATTTTTTGATGATTTTACACGGCGAAAAATTTTCACATTACAAATTTTTTATAAAGTACATTTGGATGGAAGTTCTATCCAAATATAGTGATGAAACCTATCTCCAATTTTTGTATTGTCACCATAAATTTTTTTACACTGTTTTTTATTTACACGATAGTCTTTGGAACGTATCCCCGTGTAAAAAGAAAATCGAGTTTAATACAATATAATATGAAAACCGATTTCCGTTTCTTTGTAGTAACACTCGATACGATAAAAACAATTCATTTATATTTTAATATAAAAAAATATTGAAACAGATACACCTAATTCTCTTTTTACACGGTTCCAAAATAACACGGTTCAAGGAAGATGAACCGATTACTTTTTTTACACGGATTTTTCACTTTAACACGGTATAAAAATATTAAAAATATGTATTATTATGTCACAATTGTAAAATTTAGTGCAGGCCAGTATACTGATATAATTATATGTATGTATTCGTATGTAATTATAGTTTTTAAATAAAAATTTCGATGTTTTTTGATGATTTTTCACGGCTAGAATTTTTCACATCGCACATTTTTTATAAAGTACATTTGGATGGAAGTTCTATCCAAATATAGTGATGGAACCTATCTTCAATTTTTGTATGGTCACCATACATTTTTTTACACGGTAGTCTCTGCAACGTATTCCCCGTGTAAAAAGAGGATCAATTTAATTTAATTTTCTCTTTCATCGAATTCGATTATCTCTACTTACTATACTATTAATTTAACTTAAAAAATAAAAATAAAAAAAATTACGAATCGGAACCCGAGTGTACTTCGGTTTCGTTTTATACAGAAGTTGGAATTGCTTATAGAATAAACAACAAACACGATTTAAACGATGTTTGTACAGTGAGGATACGATTCCGCGATTCTGAAGACATTTGTGCAATACACGCTAAAAATGTTTGCGGCCAAATTGGATCGCGCAGATGATGATCGCCGCCATGATGGTGCTGCGCGTTCATCTCTCCAAGTTTTCCGCGAACTTTTTTCAGCGCTTCAGCGACTTTATTTGTCCTTATTATGCGGAAAGGGTTGAAGATTGTTGATCGTAAATAAAGTTTGAGATTGGATTTCAGTTTTGGGAGTTAATTGAATCTTTTCGGAATGTAGGATTGCGAATAAGGGCAGGGCTGGTGAGTGAAAATATGAACATATGTTATGCTACGTTTGTGTAATTGCGATGTTTTAATTGCGATGAAATTTAACATATGGTAGTATTTAAGCGTCATCTAGTTTAAGCGAATTATAAGTGCATAATTTAACGTTTTCTGTCAAATATGACAGTTGACGTGCCTTATGAGAGTAGTGGCAAATTTTATTCATTCACATGTCACAATTTCTAAATATTTTTCAGTATCGAGTATGCTAAATAAATTTTAATGCCTTCCTTCAAATATAACAGTTGACGTACCTTACGACAGTAGTGGCAAACCTTTATTCATTTACATGCCAAAATTTCTAAATATTTTTTAGTGAGTTTCAGGCATGCTAAAGAAATGTTAATGCTTTCCATCAAATATGACAGTTGACGTGCCTTACGACAGTAGTGGCAAACCTTTATTTATTCCCATGCCAAAATTTCCAAATATTTTTTAGTGAGTATCACACATGCTAAAGAAATTTTAATGCATTTCATCAAATATGAAATTGGACGTGTCTTAAGACAGTAATAGTGAACCTTTTTTCGTTCACGTGCCAAAATTTCCAAATATTTTTTACTGAGCTTTCTAAAGGGATTTTAATGCCTTCCATGTGTATGTTGTAAAACACATCAACTAGGTATAATATCTGATAAAATATGTTAAATGATGCAACTACGCTAGATGACACATACACTAATAGATATTGTTAAATTTCATAGACATTGAAAATTCTTTGATTTGTTAATGTATGAAGTGATTATACAGTCGTAGCGTAACACATAAATAAGTAAATTAAATTACGTCGAAACTATAATATGTTCATGTTGTCGATGTCGCTCACGCTCATCATGGAGTCATACCCTAATTATTGTTTGTTGATATGCACAAAATTTAACGTTGACAATTGACCCTAGGTGTAGATAAACAATAAACCCGCGAACAAAGACTGCCTCTTGCCATTCACAAGGATCATCGTCGCAGACGGCATTACGAAAACAATCAAAGTTTTCCGACAGCTCAGTGCTTCTCAAACTTTAAAAAATGACAGAAAAAAAATCACTCCCAACATTCTTATAGCTCGCTAAAGTAAAATCGTTCTATATTAACCGTAGTAAATCAAAATTTTCTTTTAATCGTGTCACTTTTTTTATAAGTCCTGTTTTTAGTAATAAAGTATAATGAAGTATAATGAAGTATATGAAGTATAACGTAGTAATTAGTATAGTGACGTAATATACAGCTTTTATATTACACCTAATCCTATTTTTACACGGTTTCGAAATAACACGGTTCAAGGAAGATGAACCGTTTACTTTTTTTAAACAGATTTTTTACTTCAACACGTATATAAAAAAAATTTATATGTATTATTATGCCACAATGGTAAGATTCAATGCAGGTCAGTATACTGATATAATTATATGTATTCGATTTTAGTTTTTAGATAAAAAATTTCGATGTTTTTTGATGATTTTACACGGCGAAAATTTTTCACATTGCACATTTTTTATAAAGTACATTTGGATCGATGTTCTATCCAAATACAATAAAGGAACCTATCTTTAATTTTTGTATGGTCACCATACATTTTTTTACCCGGTTTTTGTATTTACACGGTAGTTTTTGGAACGAATCCTCCGTGTATAATATAAAGAGGATCGGGTATACATTCAAAATTCTACCTTTTCAAATCAAATTCAGGCTTTTGTCAGTTAATTTTAATATTTTTCAAATTAAATTCAACCTTTTACAAATCAAATTCAACTAAAAAATATATTCTTTTATAGGTTTTTATGGGTTTAAAATACGTAGAAATAAACATTAATTAGGACAACATGAACGTTCATAAAGAGAAAAAGTTCACACTCTTGCCGTTTATGTATAAAATTTTATAAGATTTATAGTGTATTTCTGATGATTGAATTTGATTTGTAAAAAATTGAATTTGATCTAAAAAAGATTGAATTTGTTGTATAAAAAGCTGAATTTGATTGTAAAAAGATTGAATTTAAAGTGTAAAAGACTTAGGGCCGATCTTTCAATTGTCGGTTAAGAGTTATTCTCGGAATAAGCCTTTTAGTTTTTATGGTTATTCACGGCCGGTCACGGATAAAGTCACGGACAACTATAAGCTAGTTGTCCGTGACTTTATCCGTGACTTTATACGTGACTTTATCCGTGACCGGCCGCGAATAACCATAAAAACTAAAAGGCTTATTCCGAGAATAACTCTTAACCGATGATTGAAAGATCGGCCCTTATTCGCATAAACATTTGTCTGATAATTTTATGATCTAATAAATTTGATTTATAAATGTTTAGTTTTATAATTATTTTATTATAAATCTGCACCGCTTAAAATATCATTTTATTTTACAAGAATACTAAGTATTTTATAATGAATGCCATCTGAACGTGGAACGAAATAATATGTAGAATATAGAACGTCTTGAATGCATGCTAATTTGTATGTACGTCTGCGTATAATTGATGTCGTTATTATTCGCGACGCCCATTGAATGTTCGTCTGAGCGGTTGAGTAGTGGCTCAGCGTTTTTCAAACTTTCAAATTAAAAATATCAAAAAACTAAAATGCCGAACCGAAATAAATTATTTTCGCAAAAAGCCTCTGAGAGCTCGGGCGATTTCGACGAGCTGAAAATCTTGAAAATCGTCTCTCTTTCAGCTAGGTCGTCATGAAAGGACGGAGGATAAGGGTCAAGGAGGTGGATATTGAGGTGGAGTCCTCGTTCGGGAAACCGTATATCAAATGTGAGTATGCGAACATTCAATAATATCGGATCAGCGTCCGTTGTGGATGTCTTGCATGTGAAATATATGTGGCGGACGTGTTACAAATGAAACGTGTTTGTGTTCAATCTGTCTGAGGAAATTTTGAATTTTTTTTTAAATTAAATGTATGTTTGGGTTATGAATTTTTATGAGATACTAGCGGTAGTACCCGGCGTTGCCCGGATTTTTTTAGTTGTTTTTTTTTGGTGCCAGTATGTTTTCGGCTGAACTGAATTTTGTTTTCCTAACCCAACCTAACCTAATCTAATCTAACCCAATAATCTAACTCAATATGTATACTATTTTCTTTTTGATGTAAATTTTACTGTTAGTCTTAAGATGCAATGTTATAATCATTTATATTTTCTTATATTTTCATATGTATTATTTATATTACTATGTATATTCTGTAAAATTATGTATGATATCTTAGATAGGGTGTAGTTAAATAATAAACTTTGATTATTTTGATTTTAATTAGATTTAAGGTAGCATATTGGAAAGAAAGATGATCGAATGACCCTAGAGGATGTATGAACCTAGAAGAAGTATGACTGCGGCTCAAACGAGCATATTAGGTAGTTTATTAGATAATAGATTAAATTTAGGAGTTAGAAACCAAATGAGGTTAAAGGGGACGCCATTGGAAAGTTCCCAAAAAAAAAAAAAAAATCTAATCTAACCTAAACAAACCTAACCCATAGGTGCTTTAGGTGTTAAAAAAAAAGTTAAGGTGACGCCATTCCACTTACAAAAAAAAACTGGGGGTTGGGCCAAACGCCGCATTTCTCAGTCAGGGAAAATTAAACGCACTTATTTAATGCCGCATGTCTCAGTCAAAAGTCTGAACGCGTTTATTGCTAAACGCGTGTTTAGTTTAGGTTAGGTTAGGTTAGGTAACATTTACTGAACGTATCTTATTCAATCAGTGCTGACATTTAAACTTCATGTGGCAAGTGACACCTAGTGAGCGTTAGCAAAACCAATCACCTAGAGGGCAGTATAGGAACTATCTCGCCAACTGTTGGTTTTCGAGTGGGTCAACGGCGTCACTTTGACTTTTGAGAACCGATTATTCTAACCTAACCTAACCCAACCTAATCCATCCTAACCCAACCTAAAAGATGCAGTTCAGCTAAACACATAGTAGCACTTTTTTTCTGAAAAGTCATGATAACAGATAAATGTAAACTGAAAAAGCAATCGATATTTTTATGAAGAAAAGGCTGGTAGGTCCTACAGATAGGCTGACCATACATCCCGTTTTCGCCGAGACAGTCTCGTTTTCGTCGTGTCTTGAATTCGTCCCGTCGTTTTCGTAAAATTGTTTGATTTGTCCCGGTGGGCAAATATATTTTATCAGTAGTGTATTTTCTCAACGATATTAATCAAGGGAAGTTTTTTGAACGTCTAACAATTTTTTTTTTGTATAAGGGGGGACATTATTTTCTGAGCGTCCCATTTTGGGTTCAGGAAAATATGGTCACCCTATGTTGAAACCTTTCTGGATGCGTAACCAACATATTTACAAAATTTCATCATGATCGAATAAGCGGTAAAGGCGTGCATAGGTCACAATCGGACATACGGACATACATTCATTTTTATTTATATACCTATAGATAAAGATAATTTCTTTATCTTTTTTCCCCTTCCTATGCACTTACTTTCACTTCAATTGTTCTTTGAGTATGGTGGTAATCTCTTCAAGGTACTCATGGGTGTCTGTCAATATAACCAAACACCGGACAAAAACTGGATACGAAAAAAAATTCTTTAAAACAATAGTCGATTTTCATATGTTTGTGTAATCGCTTCGTCTATAGACGAAGCAAATAATTTTTTGGTGCTACTAGATTTAGGTTTGATGCAGATTTTGTTTTCTTTGTTAGGTTAAAAACCTTCCTTAACACATAGAGCAGCTAGATGTTAGATTGAATTGAGTTAGGTTGGATTATATTAGAAAATAAAATCCGCATCAGTCCTAAACTTAACGGTACCAATTTTTCTTTCTTTATGAAATTTAAAAATATATGGCAGTGTATAGGCAGCGTCTAGCGTAAGCATACAATTTAAAATTTTCTGTCAAATATGACAGTTGAATTATTTTATAATATACTTATAGAAGGCATTAAAATTTCCTTGACATACTTGATACTCAGTAAAAAATATTTGGAAATTTTAACACATGAACCAAAAAAGGTTCGTCGCTGCTGTCATAAAGCATGTTAAATGTAATAATTGATGGAAAAAGTTAAACGATGAATCTATGATTCGTCTACCCTAGATGGCGCCTATAAATGACCAGATATTGTTAAACTCCATAGACAAAGCAAGATTCTTTGGACATTTTGTCCGTTAACAATCTGTCATGTGAACGTTTTGTCTGTTGATGATTTTTCAAGGACGTTTTTTGATTAACGATTTTTCTATTAACAATTTGCTATGGAACCATGATGATACTCTATACAATATTAGAAAACATTATAATTTAAATTATATTTTTAGTCAACTGTCATATTTGATAGAAGATGTTAAAAGACACACCTATGATACATGTACGCTAGATGGTGTCAATAAACGACCAGATATTGTTAAATTTCATAAACAAAGCAATATTCTTTGAACATTTTGACTATTAATGAACTATCACGTGAACGTTATGTCTGTTAACGTTTTCCGGGGACGTTTTTTCGATTAACGATTTTTCTATTAACAATTTTTCGTGAAACCATGATAATACGATATTAAAAAAAGTTGTGATTTAAATTATATTTTTAGATTCGAATCTATTAAAAAATAAATATAAAATTCACACTATCACCAAAAATAAAATTTCATTTAAAAAAAATCCACGAACCCACCCGCAACCCACACAAAACAAAACACACACAACACTAATGCGCTTTTTTTAATTAAAGACACGAAAAAAGCGGAAAAAAAGCACCTCGAAAGCCCCCCTGAAAAAAAAAACTCGTAAAATTTCATTTCCAATCACAACAGACGGAGCCAAGGGCGGCAACCGCATTTAAATTTCAATAATAATGTTTTGGTGTCGGTGGGCTTTCGCGCCATCTGCCCCGCATACTAATGCGGCCCTGGCATGACCCGGCACAATTGCCTTTTTTTTTGAGACCCTCCCCTGATTTGCTATGTATATATGTAAGGGTATGTGTGTGCGCGAAGCGGTATTGTATTAAACGATTATCGTAATCGCGAAAATTCGATTGTATTGGGAAAATGATCGGAATAATTTCTGTGTTTTTGGATAGCGTATGGGTTTTATGTATTGATTTTTTTGTTTGTAATAAATTATTAAAAAAAATCAAAGAAAAGTCTTTTTGCGGTGGATGTTATATAATGTATAAGTTACGCAACGTTTGTGTAATCGCGTTAAACGCAGAAAAATAGTTTTTCATGAAATTTAACGTCATCTGTTGTTGTGTTGTTTTTCTTTGTTGGAGTTATTGAAAAAATAAATGTTTAATGTCATCTGTCATATATGAAAGTTGACGTGTCTTATAATATACTTATTGAAGGTTCAGAGAGACAAACTTTTTTGATACCAGAGTGTCGCAATGTGGTTAATAAGAGCATTGAGAACCACAAATGTAAAGCTCGAGTTTGTAAATCATTCTAGAAGATGACAGTTGGGGAGTCACTAGTTGAAAAAATAATTTCATGGATATCAAATTTTGTCTAAATTTAACAAAAAAATACAATTTTTTTTACGTTTTACATAAAATACACAATTATACAAAGGTTACGCAGTAATAATATATAATAATCAATAATAATTATGGCGATTATAAGGTAAAGGTCGTGATCAGCATCCCAAATTATCAAGTTGGCAGCAATGCTTTTAGATGCCACATATGTTAATTTCAGATTTTTTTAAGCAAAATTAAGACTTTACTTTCTATTTGCTTCAATTTTATATAGAAATATCAAACTGACATTAGAAACGCTAAACTATGGATACACGTATGTATGCAGGGCTACCAACTTAATAATTTGGGACGCTAAACGTTACCTTTACCTATAATTTTCACCGATTCTAAAATCAAACTGATAACAATAAATTTTTTTTACATTGAAATTATTATTATTCACCAACATAAAAAAACCTACAAAATACATCACCAGACATAATCTCCACAAGACACGAACCTCAACCACGACCAACCTCAAAACATCATAACACCGAAACGGCCCAGCTTTACGGCCTGCGAGAGCGCAATTATCATCGACCTCCCCCCACCCCCCTTCCCACCTACCCCTCACCCTCCCCACCACCCCCTAGCCCTCCCCCTCGCCCTCCACCACTATCAACCGGCCGAGAAGTGGCCATTTTACATCCGCATCCGGTCCGAAGAAATAGTGGGCCGACCCCCGTCACCGACACCGTCCCAGATAGCGGCGGCAATTGTCGAATTTAACACCGCGTTTGTCAAATCCAAGGGCGACCCCTTCTTTTGCACGCTTAACGCCGCGTTATGGGGTGGGCGGGGGCGTCGAGGACGTGTGCGACTGTGCGGTTAATGGTTTCGGGGGGGGAGGAGTTTTGTGTTGAGAGTTGTTATAAAAGTGTTATGAAAATTTTGGTTTAAGGTTCTCTTGTGTTTGTGTAATGAGGTTCGATCGGGATTGGCGAATAGATTTTGAAATATTAACGGTTTTTTTTAATATATCAAATATAATAAATTATATATATATATATACATATGTATATAATTTTCCTTTTACTTTTATTTTTGTTTTTGTTTTTTATTAATTTTTAATTTTATGAGTATGTTTACATTTTTCTTATATTTTGTATTTGTTTTTTTTTTTTTAACCACCTTGGCGGTTTGGGGAAACCTGTAATGCCAGGGTGGTATTTTTGTATTTATATTTTAAAAATTATGTATATGTATTTCTTTATAAATAAATGTTTATTATTATTATTATTATTATTATTATTATTATTATTATTATTATTACAGACAGATTTCTGGTTATTATTATTTAAATGGAATAATATTATTATACTATTTGCTTTTTATTGGCAACTAATTATTTGGCTGGTTAATAATAACTAAAATGATCAGTAAAAAATTGTTAAATGATCAGTTAGGTTAGGTTTAGGTTAGGTTAGCTTGCTACTTCGTGTGACTACATTGAGACTTGATCCAACAATTCAAACAGGTTTCCACGTGCACAGAACCGAATAACAACCATATACTTTGTTTTTACTGATCAAAATAGTATTTTTTTTACTGATAAATTAAATACAGGCCCTTTTTATTGTATGTACATAGATAGACATGTTACGCAACGTTTGCGTAATTGTGTTTTTCATGAAAAACACTAAAATTACTTACATTTTTCGTAAAATTTGACAATCGTATCAAAATATTTTTTTCTCCGACTCATATTCTATAATGAGCTTTTTTATAATTTACAAAATCAAGCCTTGAATCTGTAGTCATTTTTAACCAAATTTTGACACTTTAGTATCAGCAATTCAAGTCTTTTCCAACTTTCCATAGGTGTATTGTAATACATATCAACTATTATATTATATTTGACGGAAGACGTTAAACGTTTAATTTTTTAATTACTCCAACAAAAAAGGACAATACGCCTTTAGATGACGTTAAATTTCACAAACAACGGAAGATTTTTTTGCGTGTTTCGTGAAAAACGCGATGTGTAAAAGATGCATGAAAAACAATTGCAGAATTTACGCATAAATGAATACTTTCATTTTAGAAAAACTATTCTTGCAAATTTACATACGAATTATTGTTACCATAAAAAAAAATTCTATAACCATTTTCACAGAACATTTTTGAGTTCTTTGGTGCTATAGATTAAACACAAACAAACTCAAAAAAATTCTATTTTTATCGCAAAATAAATTATAAATATAGCAAAAAAAAAACACAAAAAACCGAATTAGTTGAATTAACTGAATTATCATTATTCTGACAATAAAATCTATCACAGAATAAATTTTAGCTTACCAATGTCGTAAAACGATAAAAATAGAAAATAGAGATCAACAAACATCTCGAAACATAAAAAACGGATTTACAATGTTTCCCCAAACAAACGGCTCGTATGATCAAAAAAGAACATGCATACATTGTTATATTTAATAACCAAATAATACAAAAGGCCAGATCGAAGAATAAACTTTGGCCAAGTTGCGAAAACGTACATTTGGATTTTTCGGAAATGTAGCGTCGTAATAAACCCGTCGGTTAGCTGTAAAGGACAAAAAGAAAACGAAACATAAACAGAGCCGCTAAGAGGCACTATTGTTCTTCGAAAGAAAGAGATTTGCCTGAAAGCGAGATTTACTAGGGAAACAAAATTGACAAAACTTGCGGACTTTCCACGGAAAAATGACAAATAAAACAAAATAAAATGAATGAAGAATTGTATTAGAGAGCGATTTCGTTCGCTACTTTGCGTCCGAGCTGTGTATTTTCGCGAAAAAATAAAATCCTCGCTTTCAATTACTTTTTTTTCTGTTGTGCTCACATAATCAAATTAAAGAATGGCATATTTTCGCTGAGAAGATGTCTGCAGGGATTTATCACTAATCTTCCAATTTTCGTGACGACAATTTATTGAAATATTCCGATTTTTGTCGTAATTGATGAATTTTATTCTGTATCAGTTTAATTTTTGGAATCGTCTTATGTGACAGTTTCTAAATAATTTCAATGAATATTCCAACTTATTTAAAAAAAAATTTTTTTTTTACCACTTAGGCCTTGTTCGTAAAAATAACAATAGTTAATAACCCTTTGCACTCAACCGCTGCCATATTTGTGCTGGAACTCATAAAAGTTTGTTACTAGTTTTTGATAAAATTAACTATCTAAAATTAAATAAACTTTGTATACATAGTGAATTATAAAATAAGATATAATATTCTTCAATTATATATCACATTTTTAATAATATAGGAATCTTATACTACGTAAAAAAAGTAATTAAGATAACATAAGTCAGGAAAATCTTAAATCAAGCAACTGGTGCCACCTGTTGTCGAAATCGTTTGAGTATAAAGAGTTTTAAAACTATACGTTAAAAAATAAAAACTCGTTCAATGCCCAATACACAATAAAGATATTTACATGATGTGATAACTTTGATCTAAAAAAATGTTTTCATCTTAAAAATGCTATCCTTGCAAAAACCGATCGTTGGACAATAAATATTGTCGTTGCAAAATTGACTCCACTTTTCGAAATAATTTCTCGCGTTTCTGCCGAAACCTAAACCAACTTGTCGTTGTATAAATTCTGGTGAAGATAACCCAACTTTCGAAAATAATTCATAACATAATTATTTCGGATCGAACGTCGTGTGTATGGTACTGTATGCATAAAGCACAGTGTGGTCCATGGGAGGCCAATGTGCAGCTTTTGAGGATTCAATTTTTACAGACTAATTTGTCACAGAAATAAAACGTCTAAAACACAAAGCTTGCATACCACGCAAATTAAATCCACACAATTACTTCAAATCAAACGTCATGCGTATGCTTAAAGCAAAATTTGGTCTATGGGAGACCATTGTGCAGCTTTTGAGGATTCAATTTTTACAGACAAATTCTACGACCAAACTCATCACAGTAATAAAATTTCTTAAACACAAATCATGCATACCACGCATATTACTTCCACATATTATAATTATTTCGGTTCAAACGTCATGTGTATAGCGGTGTATGTTTAAAGCAAAATTTGGTCCATGAGAGGCCGTCGTGCAGCTTTTGAGGATTCAATTTTTACAGACAAATTCTACGATCAATGTCGTCACAGTAATAAAACGTCTTAAACACAAAGCTTGCATACCACGCAAATTACTTCCACATACCTATAATTACTTCGGTTCAAACGTCATGTGTATAGCGATGTATGCTTAAAGCAAAATTTGGTCCTTGGGAGGCCATTGTGCAGCTTTTGAGGATTCAATTTTTACAGACAAATTCCACGATCAAAATCGTCACAGTAATAAAACGTCTTAAACACAAATCATGCATACCACGCAAATTACTTCCACACAATTATTTCGGTTCAAACGTCATGTGTATAGCGGTATATGCTTAAAGAAAACTTTGGTCTATGGGAGACCATTTTTCAACTTTCGAGGATTCAACTTTTACAGACAAATTCCACGACCAAACTCATCACAGTAATAAAATTTCTTAAACACAAATCATGCATACCACGCAAATTACTTCCACACAATTATTTCGGCTTAAACGTCATGAGTATAGCGTTGTATGCTTAAAACAAAATTTGGTCCATGGAAAGCCATTTTGCAGCTTTCAAGGATGAAATTTTTACAAACAAATTCGTCACTAATAAAACGTCTAAAACACAAAGCTCGCATACCACGCATATCACTTCCACATAATTACTTCGGATCGAACATCGTGTGCAAATTACTTCCCACACAATTATTTATGGCGCGTGTATGCACAAAGCACAGTGTGGTCCATGGCATATCACTTCCACATAATTACTTCGGATCGAACCATTGTGCAGCTTTTGAGGTGTGTCCTCGTTATCGTACCACCGACAAAGGTCTTCAACCAGTCCGACGACAGAATAAATAACCCTGTTTGCGTCCGGTTCCCCATACAAAATAAGAAGGATCTCGTCGTCGACTTCTTCAAAAACCTAGAAAAACATCCCTCCAGAGGTGGTTCGTGAGTGGTGAGGTCGCAGACGGACAAACGCGCCTTTTTTTTTTTTTTATACGTATTTATATAGGTGGGTCGTAAATTGTGGTTTAATCAAAGTGTTATTTGAATTTTGGAAAAATAAAAAGTGTGGTATTTTTGTGTCATTTTTATATTATATCATCAATTTTTTTTTTCGTTTGTTATCCTTTTGAAATTATAATTTTTTTGCTTTAGCGAGGAATTTTATATTGAAAATATTGTATAATAGTATCATCTAGTACAATTTTTTTTATTTATTACTACTTTTTTTACGAATAACTGTTAAATAATTTTCAAAAAAAAAAAATTAAAAATAAAAATATAATAAATAAATACACCCGATCCTCATTTTTCAAGGGGGGTACGTTCCAAAGACTATCGTGTAAAAAAAAAATATATGGTGACTATACAAAAATTGGAGATAGGTTCCATCACTATATCTGCATAGAACTTCCATCCGAATGTACTGTATAAAAAATGTGCAATGTGATAAATTTTCACCGCGAAAAGTCATAAAAAACTTCGTAATTTTTTATTTAATAACTATAATTACATACATATAATTATATCAGTATACTGGCTTGCATCGAATCTTATCATTGTGGCATAATAATATATGTTTTTATTATTTTTATACCGTGTTAAAGTGAAAAATCTGTGTAAAAAAGGTAATCGGTTCATCTTCCTTGAACTGTGTTATTTCGAAACAGGGAAAAAAATCGTATAAAAAAAGGATTAGTTGTAATAAAATAAAATAATAAATTTAATTATAATTATAAATATGATAATAATAATAATTGAAAATAATTCAAAGATAAATATTCTATTCACATTTATAGACTGACCGCGTCACTTTTCACTTAACTTCCGTGATGGATGAATTAAATTATGCCAAATTTTCAACTAAACATTCATGAAAACAACATAATAATGATAGCATCGATGTATATTTTTTGTTTAATTAAAAAAAATTCGTGATACTTTTTGTTAATAACAAAAATCGTTATTATATAAAAAAGCAAAAACATTTCAAAATTTAAATAATGACTAAACAAATTTCACTAAGAAGTTTTACTTCAATAAAGTTTTATAGTTTTGATTCATATGAAAAATTATTCATATAAAAAAACTATAAAAAAGTATCAATATAAAAAGATTCTTATCCATTTCATTCTTTACAACTCCAAATTGCAATCTCTATAACAAAATTATGCACAAAATCTCCATACATTTGCATGCGAAGAAATTTCCACAATCGAAGATTTCATTTCTGAAAACCCCCAACACATTTACGACCCACCCTTCAGTATATTTTTTTACAGTATTAGGCCGTCCGATTTTCTCACTTTGGCCACGTGCACACACACACACATATATTATATATATATTATATAAGCGTAGTTATGATCTGAGCTCGTAAAGAGTTCGTTTTTTGCTTTGAATTTTTCATGGGAGGTTCGGCCGCGCTAATAGCCTTATAAATATTGTAGTAAATGGTGTCGCGCCATTTATTTGCCTTTGTGGAAATTTCGCAAACGCGCCTCTAAATACGTATATTATTCGTGAATTTTGCAATTTTATATGCCGCGAAAGTTCTTGTGTACACTACCGATCAAATATATCTGCCCATTCATATTTTTTCGAATATTGTATATTTATTGACAAATTTGTCACTCTAAACAACATTCAAATATTATTTTAAATATATTAAGATAAATAAATTTTGCAATTGTATACGCCGTGAATATTCTTAAATACACTACCGATCAAATATATCTGCCCATCCATATTTTTTTCAATATTGTATATTTGTTGATGAATTTGTCACTCTAAACAATATTCAAATAATGGATAATATTATTTTAAATACTTTAAGATAAATAAATTTTGCAATTTTATACAGCGTAAAAGTTCTTGTGTACACTACCGATCAAAAATATATAATATCTGCCCATCCATATTTTTTCGAATATTGTATATTTTTTGACAAATTTGTCTCTCTAAACAACATTCAAATAATGGATAATATTATTTTAAATATATTTAGATAAATAAATTTTGCAATTGTATACGCCGCGAATATTCTTAAATACACTACTGATCAAATATATCTGCCCATCCATATTTTTTAGAATATTGTATAATTATTGACGAATTTGTCACTCTAATCAACATTCAAATAATGGATAACATCGTTTTAAATATATTTGGAGAAATAAACAAGATCAGAAGTGACAAAAAATATTTTTAAAAATTTCTCTAGTTATAATAGAAATATAAAAAAACCCGTATTTTATTTTAATACGATATTTTTTTTTAAATTCTTTCATTTTTTTATTATTTTCTACTAATGAAAAAATGATTAGTTAAAATATTTTCTGCTACTTCTGAACATGTTTATTTATCAAAATATTTTTAAAATGATGTCATCTATTATTTAAAAGTTATTTTGAGTAATAAATATAATTTATATGATACTAGAAAAATATGGACGAGAAAATATTTTTGAACGAGAGTGTATCATATGATTCATATGTAACATCGACGAAAATCTATATCCGACCGTCATAATTATTGAGGAATAATTAACATTCATGAAACGGAGCCCTTTCGTTTATTTTGCAGTATATATAATGCAATTAAAGCGTGTATAATTACAGAATACTTGTTTGCTATTCGAAATTAATGCAAGCGGAAAAGCTTAATGAACCTTATTAAAAAGCCACGAGGCGAATTTGGGCACAAAACCAACAAAACAGAGTACAAGGATCTATCAAAACCGGAGTAAATCATCCTTTCTCGTTTCAATTTATCACTTTAATCTCAATTTCTATCTAAAAAAAACATAGTTCTTTAATCCGTTAATATTAAATTGAAAAGTGTCGAGAACGATTTATATTATATAGTGACGCTCGATATTTGTTAGGTCATAGCAGCCATGTTATTAAAGTGACATCTGTCAAATTTGTTGTCAATTTTTTAGTAGTGTACAATACATCGCCATGGAAGGTTGTAGCGTCGAACAACGTGTACAAATGATTAAATTTTATTTTCAAAGTCACTGGAGGATCTTTCAATAGGGACGCTCGAAATTTGTTGAGTTATAGCTAGGGTGACCATACGTCCCGTTTTCGCCGGGACAGTCCCGTTTTCGTAAAATTGTTTGATTTGTCCCGTTTTGCCGGTTCACATATTTTCATGGACATAAGATGACTGAATTTTTTTTATAATTTTTATCAAAAATTTTTTAAAGCGTTTTCCTTATATCTTTTTTTCAACTAGTAATTTAATTGAAGTCTTATTTTTATGTTTTGATTTGTATTATTGCTAGATTTTTTCGATTTTTTAAAGAATCGCTCAAAAATTCAACCGAAATAAATAATATTTTCAAAAATGTCATTTGAAGATAGCCTACATTTTTTTAAAACCGAAAAACGCATTATTTTTTTCACTAATAATATTGTGTAATTAAAAAAATTCACTGTTTTCGCTAAAAACTTTTCCAAAAATAAAAATTATAGATAAAGTCTTTACTTTATCTATAATTTTTATTTATGATGCAAAAAGTGCGAAACTCGAACGCTGTTTTTTTTTTATGTAAAAACTGAAAGTTAAATAAATATTCAATGCTTTTTTGAATTAAACATTATTTCGTCAATAGAAAATAATTAAAGAATGAAAGAATTCGATTAACTTAAACGAAAAATATGGCATGAAAATAAAAGATGGATTTTTCTATAGTTCTATTCTTATTAGAAAATAATCCTAAAAATATTTTCTGTCACATCTGATTGTGGTTATTTCTCTAAATATATTTAAAATGATATTATCTATTGTTTAAAAGTTATTTTGAGTAATAAGTTCGTTAATAAATGTATGATATTAGAAAAAATATGTGTGGGAAAATAAATTTTATCTGTAGTGTATTTCCTTAAAGATATTAACTGAGGAAAAATTTTTGAACGTGCCACACATTTTTTTTTATATAGGGGGGGACACTTTTTTGAGGAGCGTCCCGTTTTGGGTCTTGGGAAATATGGTCACCCTAGTTATAGCAGTCATGTTGTTAAAGTGACATTTGTCTAATTTGTTTGTTTGAATTGCAAAAAATTGACGCCCTCAAAGTCAAAATAATAAACGCCATCCAGCAAAATCAGCCAGGTTTATGCAACAAAGTCATTGAAAATTGGACCACACGAACCAAAAAGTACGGTGAACATTTGAAGGACGTTATATTCTACACTTAATGTCATAAAATATACTTTCAAATAAAAAAAATTGATTGGAAATCTTATACACAAATTGTTTTATTTACATTTTAAAATTAAGCGTCCTTATTGAGAGACCCTTCAGTGACTTTGATAATCAAATTTGATGATTTTCACATGTCGTTCAACGCTATAACCTTCCATGGCGATTTGTCGTACACTATGAAACAATTCACAATGAATTTGACAGATGTCACTTTTTAACAACATGGCTGCTACAGGGTCTTCCCCGGAACTTTTATAATTTCTAATCGGATTTAAAGTGACTTAGAGTCATGATAGAGAAGTGAGAGTGATACCATTCCGAATGAAATCGGCTACAATTTATTTTTCATCCCCCCCCCTCAAATTTTACCTCTCCCCCCCTCTTCCATTGTCGAATAGCGTACTGGTAGGTAAAAAAAAAATTATTTGAACTGTATGAGTTAGTGGACGGAAGTACGACGATGGAAGAGGGGGGAAGAGGTAAAATTTGAGGGGGGGAAATGAAAAATAAATTGTAGCCGATTTCATTCGGAATGGTATCACTCTCACTTCTCTATCATGACTCTAAGTCACTTTAAATCCGATTAGAAGTTATAAAAGTCCCGGAGAAGACCCTGTATAACCAAACAAATTTCAAGCGTACCTATCGAAAGACCCTATACAAATAGAATTCAACCCTTTAAACTTCGAATTCAATACCGCATAAAAAAGACTCTAGTGTACTTAAAATAATTTTAACGGAAAAAAGTTGTGTGATACATTTGTCGATATCAATATTAATAGATAATTTTCAAAGTAAACTTTGTGAGTGAACAGTATACATATGTACTTACTGTATGAGTAAACTGATAAAAAAAAACTACACGATCAATTTATATTTGACACAGCTAAATTGACACTACACGTTTGGTGAAAAATTTTCAAATATCTTATCTAATCGAAGATAAAAATTTTATCTAATGAATAAATGAAAAACAAGTTTTTCGAAAACTCAATCAGTCACATTTGATTCGCAGGGAAGTGTTGAGTTCAAAATACAGTGCTACTTTTGCTTGTTTCTTTCCATCGAATTGAATATCTCAGATGCCTATGTAAGATTTTATTTTATTTAACTAAAAAATATATTTTCTAGTCAATATTTTTGCAAATATAAAAATCAATATCAACCGGTCTCGTTACGATGCTCTTCTATTTTAATAATATAACGGATGTAAGAATTTAAGATGACTCTAGGTGTTTTTGAAATATCCAAAATCTATGTGTTTTTATCAAGAAAAAATGTTATCTAAAACGGAAAAAGATATCAGATGAAATCGCTGAAAACGATTCATCAACTTTAAATTTAGTATTAAAAAAAATTATGATTCAATATCATTTAAAATATTATAATGCAGTCACCAGAGAGATTTCAATGGTAAATGAATTTCTCTATAATGTAATCTATTGATTTTATTTGAATCAAATTAGGGATGACATTTTTTTCGAAATTACCCGAAAATATAATAGATAATGACACATTTTTAAATTAATTCTAATTTTTGAAATTTCAATATATTGCAAACTTTGTATGAAGATAAAGATTCCAGGAGAAAATATCACATTGATATTTTAGATTTTGATAATATAATTACAGTCTCTTTTAACGTTAAACCACGGAAAATTCAATTATACATTATCAGTAAGATTTGATAGTTAATCGTATATTGATAAGTAAACAACTAATATTAGTCTTTAGATAAAAAAAATTATAACAAACATTGATAAAAATAACACCTGATTTCGATTGGATTAAGATAATCAGAATATTTTTGAAAGTTGGAAAAAAATTAATTTAATTTAATGTAAATAATCAGAATATTTTTTATGATATGATGGATATTTTTTGCGAAATATTCGATATTATACGATTTTTCTTTAAATTGTTTCATTTAATTTTTTAAATCACTTTTTTATCCTTTATTTTGTGAAGCTGGTGCATTTTGTAATTTTTGTCTTGGTGCAAATTTTTATAATATTTTCAATTTATAAATACAGCTCTTTGTTAACGTTTTTAACATAAATCATCCACACACCTTTGTTTCATAACAAGGTAAAGTAAAAAATGAAAAAAAAAAAGCATGCCTCTTATTTTGGATGAATAATTTTTGAAGAACGAAAATGGGTACTATAATAATAGTGACAAAAATCATCAATTGTAACGAAACATTTGATAACATATTTTGGAAACTGGAAGGGGGGGTAATATTTGAAATCTCAAAATTTGCTGCAAATCCTCGGTTTTTAAATTGTCATTTATTTTCTTTGAAAAATATGGTCGCCGTATATAAAATAATCTTGTTTTTTAGTATTTCTAATTTACGACTTTAAGTTTTTAATTTAATTTTATAAACTGGAATAACAAAATTTAATTTAATAAAAAAAATTATGAGAGGCGCCAAAAATATTGATAATGACAAACGATTAGTTAATGGCTATAATATACAAATATTTCGATTACCAATTTATAGATAGCTTTAAAAAAAACCGCAGTCGATTTTAATGATGAATTTTTATTTGTTCATATTCAGATTTCTGAAAAAATGAAAAAACGTACATCACCGTCAAGTACAAGTACAAGTCCGTCTACAAGTCGAGGAAACCACTCTGCTTCAAAACAGAAAAAGTTAGATGATTCGAAAACCAACTCTCTAGGTGTAGGACCTGGCCTTGCAGGCATAGAGTACCAATTGAAAATCGCAACACTCCTTTTGTGTAGAGGTTTGAACAATGACTTTAAATTTAAAATTGATACTGAGAAAAACAATGTTGGAAAATTTGACGACTTAACTTTCGAATTTTCGAACGAATCTGGCACAAATTCCGTAATTATTGTCCAAGCGAAACATACAATTAAAGCTGATGACGATATTGGTATATTTATTGGTATTAATGATTTATTGGTCAACGATAGTAGCAATTTCGCAATATTGAAATATTACAAATCATATGAAGAAGCCAAAAAACATTTTCGAGAAAATAGTATTGAGATTAAACACGCTATTGTTTACACGAATAAAAAATTTGATTTGAATAAATCTATTTCGGCGAGAATTGACAAAAAAAAAACTTTAAAGAATATTGGAAACATGATTGAAGATGTAACTAGAAAAAATAAGGAACTCGTCGAATTGTTAGAAACCAACGAAGAAGGAAAATTTTATCGTTTCAAAAATAATATTGTGGGACCAGTATTGAAGGAGAAGTTAAAAAAAAATCGTTTGGAGTACGAATGTATAGCAGAAAAATTACTAGATTGTTTGATTAATTGCAAAGCTTTTTTAAAAATCCCAATATTACGAAAATATCAGGTTGTATTGGCAGATAATGTAATTGATTTCGAAACAGGACTAGTCAAAGAATCATTTGTAAACGGACAACCTGATGATTCTGCTGAACTCAAGTTTTTCAGAATTATTTTTAAATCTTCACTTAAAATAAAAAATATACAATTCGAAAACATTCATTTAAATGATAAAATGAAATGTAAAATTCCGCCACCGTCTAGACAACTTTCTAAAAGGACAAAAATACAAAATCAGATACAACCCTGGCCTATCATTGTTCCTGTCGACCTGAACAAAAATATTGAAGAGTTTCTGGATCATTTTATTATTGCAACTAATCAACCTAGTGAAAAAGAATTGGGTAAATATATCGGAAAAGAACTAGGTCACTTAAGTGATTCTAAAATTATAGAGGAAATACGTGATTGGACAAAAGATGAAGAAAAAAAATTCGCCAAATCTGGTGAAAAATTTATTACGACTGAATCAGCGAAATCGTATTTTACAGATGTCGATCGTGAAAAGAATCAAAAAAATTTCGTAAAGCCTGTTGATGAATTCGAAAAAAAAACAAAGGACATTATATTCGATGATGATGTAATGAAAAAAGCGCTGAAAGACTTTCTTGAATCTGAAGCAAAAGTGTTACACATATTGAGTGGATGTGAAACATTAACATCTATCAAAATTTATAAAAATTTGTTGGAAGAAAAAAATACAAATATAATTTTTTCCAAAAAATCTCTTTTGTCAAATTCTGATAGTTGTGGCTTGGAATCTTTCGAAACAAAATTAACTAATCATACATTACTGCTATTCAAATGTGATTGTGATTCGGAAAACGAAAACATAAAACGAAAAATTTTTGAAATATTAAAACGCAGTTCAAACAAAAAAATTATCATCGTAGCACAACAGGGAAATTTATTTATTTCGAAATTCAAAGAAGAATTTCCTTCAAAATTCAAGGACATTAAAGAACATTCTGATATTAAAAACTCTATCAGTGTTCTCAAAACTGAATCGCAAAATAAAATTTTGGATAATAAACAAGTGGCATTTCAAGGTTCACCTGTTATACTGAAAAGAATATGTCCTGAAAATTCTCTACTTTTTAAAGACGAACAATTCCTATTGAAACTTATAAATGACAATTTGGGAAATATAGGAAAAGTATATGTGGATGAATTTGACAAAAATAAGTATATTGCTCGGAAATTTTACTTTAAAATACAATTTGACAATAAAATAGTAATAATTTTTATCAACGAAACGGATTTATACACATCGTTTTTTGTCAAACATCCAAAATATATACAAAAAAAATATTTCGCCAAAATTGACGAAATGGAAAATTTGATTTTCAACCAAATTAGTGAAAAAAATCGGGATAAAAAAATATATCTTATAAGGAAAGAACAAGATAATTTTTTGAATTTGGAAATCTACACACCTTTTCGTTTTGAACCAGAAGATTTAATAGAAAAAATTAATAATGTCTTAAATAATGAAATCGTTTTGCTCGCCGCTCCTTCTGGAATGGGAAAATCAACTATATTCAGCCATTTGACTAGTGAAATTAAAAAAATGGACCCAAATCAATGGGTATGTAAGATAGATTTAGCAAAATTTTCAGAAATACTATCGAAAATACAAAAAACCAAACCCAAAAAGCCCGAAAGCGAAACATTAGACTTGTTTCTAAAAGAAGCAATAAAACTAGACAATGAAATAGAACAGAAACTTTTCAAAGATTTCCAAAAAAGTGGAAAGATTGTTTTATTATTTGACGCTTTCGACGAAATTTCACCGGACTACAAAAAAGAGGTGATAAAAATTATTCAAACTTTTCGAAATCAATCGAAAACCATACGAGTGTTTATTAGTACCAGACCCTATAATGATGTTTTAAAAGATATACCCAAAAATTTAAATGTATTACATTGTGAACTACAACCAATAATAGACATAGATCAAAGAGAATATTTTAGAAAATGCTGGAATAAAACTGAATTAAATGAAGATTTGTTCAAAATTTTCGTCGACTATCTATTTCAAAAATTTAACACAATTGAATACGACAAAAATCAATTTTTAGGAATACCATTACACACTGACATGATTTCCAATATATTTGAACAAAGTTTTTACGATTTTTGCTCTTCTCGTTCGAAAAAATTGAATGCTGAATTAATTGAGGAAATAAAAAACATGTTGAAACCATCCGTTTTATATCGGAGATTTTTTGAAATGAAATATCGAAAAATTGGATTAAATGACACTGAAGTATTAATGAAAGATTTAAAACAACAATCATATGAGACTTTCGAAAAAAAAATGAGTTTACTAGCACTTGATTATTTATTTGATAATTACATAATGAAAACAATTCTCGGCGATTGTGATTTGGAAAAAATCAATGAATATAAATCTGAAACAGAACTTGTCGAAAAGAACGGTATTATCATTTCTATAAAAAATAACAAAGCACAGTTTATTCATATAACATTTTTAGAATATTTTTGTGCCATTCATATTGTAGGAAAATTAAAGAAAAACAATGAGAAAATAATGGAATTTTTTTTAAATCACATATTAAATGAGGGATACGTAATGATTTGTAAATTAATTGATGATTTACTAAATGATAAAGAAATAACGTTGGAAAAAGAAAAACATAAAAAAATACATGGAAAATTGCTGTATTTTGCTATAAAAAACGGATTGTTTAATATTGCAAAAATTTTGATTGAAAATGGGATCGACATAGATTATATTGAAGAAGAAACAAAAAATTCAGTGTTGCATTTACAATTTAATCAAAATAGGCATTTGTTAGAAATGCTATTAAATCGGGATAAAAGTGAATCCGAAAAAATCAAACAAAGTAAAATAATAAAGCAAAAGAATAAAATAGAACGTACCCCACTATTAACGGCATTAATGCACGAAGATGAAAACACTTTCAATATATTGGTAGAAACATTGAAATACCATGATTTATTCGATGTTGAATTTTTCATCGTAGACAAAAATGGCGACAGCATATTGCACTATGCGTGTCGTAATAGAAATGAAAATATTCTAATGGTTATATTGAGTCAGTTGAAAAATACTCCAGAAAGGTTAAAAGAAATGTTACGAAAGAAAGGTGAAAATGACCAAACTCCACTACTAGTGGCATCTAAAAATTATTCGAATAAAAACATCTTCAAAATATTGGTGGAAACGTTAAAAGAATTATTTGTGTACGAAATCGAATTTTTTTCCCAAGACAAAAACGGCGACAACATACTGCACTATGCATGTCGTAATGGAGAAGAAAACATTCTTTCGGTCATTTTGACTTGGCTGAAACAAACTCCCGGAACAATAAAAGATATGTTACGAAAGAGAGGTGAAAATGACCAAACGCCTCTAATTGTGGCTTCTGAAAATCACTCGAATAAAAATTTGTTCAAGACATTGATAGAAAGATTGACAGAATATTTTGAGTTCGAAATGGAATTTTTTCCCAAAGACAAAAATGGCGACAGCATATTGCACTATGCGTGTCGTTATAGAGACGAAAACATTCTTACGGCCATATTGACTTGGCTGAAAAAAACTCCTGGATTATTGAAAGAGATGTTACAAAAGAAGGGTGAAAATGGCCAAACGCCACTACTCGTATCTTCTGAATATTACTGGTACAAAATAATTTTCGAAATATTGGTGGAAACATTGAAAGACCACGGTTTATTCGACGTGGAATTTTTGGCCGAAGACAAAAATGGCAACAATATTCTGCACTATGCGTGTCGTAATACAAACGAAAACAATCTCATGTCAATTTTGATTGAGTTGAAAAATAATCCCGAAAGGTTAAAAGAGATGTTACAGAAGAAATGTAAAAATGATCAAACACCCCTACTTGTGGTATCTAAATACGGGAATGAAAACGCTTTCAAAATGTTGGTAGAAACATTGAAAGACCATGATTTATTCGATGTGGAACTATTCGTGGAAGACTTAAACGGCGATAACATACTGCACTATGCAAATTATAATAAAAATGAAAACATTCTCACGGCCATATTGAGTGAGTTGAAAAATACTCCCGAAAAGTTAAAAGAAATGTTAAAAAAGAAAGGTGAAAATAACCAAACGCCACTACTCGTGGCATCTAAAAACGACTGGAATAATAAAAACTTCTTCAAAATATTTTCGGAAACATTGAAAGAATATTTGATATTTGAAGAGGTATTTTTTGCTGAAGACAAAAACGGCGACAGCATACTGCACTACGCGTGTCGTAATAAAGATGAAAAAATTCTCACGACCATATTGAGTGAGTTGAAAAATACTCCTGAAAGGCTAAAAGAGATGTTAAGAAAGAAAGGAGAAAATGACCAAACTCCACTACTTGTGGCATCTAAAAATATCTGGAATAATATAAAAATCTTCAAAATATTAGTGGAAACATTGAAAGACCTTGTTTTATTCGACGTGGATTTTTTTACCCAAGACAAAAACGGCAACAGTATACTGCACCATGCTTGTCAAAATAGAGATGAAGACATTCTCACGGCCATATTGTGTGAGTTAAAAAATACTCCGGAATTGTTAAAAGAGATGTTACGAAAGAGAGGAGAAAATGACCAAACGCCTCTACTCGTGGCTTTTAATATCAACTCGTATAAAAACCTCTTCAAAATATTAGTGGAAACATTGAAAGAATATTTTGTGTTCGAAAAGGAATTTTTCGCTGAAGACAAAAAAGGCAACAACATACTGCACTGTATATGTCGTGTTACTACTGATGAAAACATTCTCACGGCAATATTGACTTGGCTGAAAAAAACTCCAGAATTATTAAAAGAGATGTTACAAAAAAAAGATGAAAATGATCAAACGCCACTACTCGTGGCTTCTGAAAATCACTCGAATAAAAATATTTTCAAAATTTTATTGGAAACATTGACAGAGTATTTTGCGTTCGAAGTAGAATTTTTTGCCGAAGACAAAAACGGCGACAGCATATTGCATCATGCATGTCGTAATAGAGATAAAAACATTCTCACGTCCATATTCAATGAGTTAAAAAATACTCCAGAAAGAATAAAAGAGATGTTGTGAAAGAAATGTAAATTAACTCGTAGCATTTGAATACGGGAGTGAAAACACTTTCAAAATATTGGTAGAAACATTTTAAAGCTATGATTTTATATTGGTAAGAGCATTTTTAGACTTCAAGACCATTGATTAGACTTCGAACTTTTCGCTGAAGAAAAAAAACACTACAAGTATGTTATATAAGAAAAAAAAAAAAAATAAATTACTGATAAAATTACTGTTATTGTTATATTATGAAATAAATTGAAAATTTCTAAGTTACCATTTTGTTTTAATTAATTTTGTATGTAAAAATCAACAACTGAGATTATCTAATTGTAAGTCAAATTGAAGAATAGCAATCTGTTCTTCAATTTGACTTAAAATCAATCAATTTTCAATCAATGAAATCCAATTATTTCATTGATTATCATGACAGTGGTTTTAACAATACTTTTCAATTATTGAATTTGATTTGAAAATGGTTGAATTTGTTTTGTATAACGTTAAATTTGGAGTTTAAAAACTATTGTATAAACTTACTATCCATTTTGATATAAAAATAAAACTAAAAGTACACAAATTTATTACGTACACCCCCATTTATACACCACACTTATTAAGTACACCCCCGATTTACGAGCTACTCGGTTTACGCGATTTCACTTTAAAGCGACCAAGCAAATAATAATATTTTTTATTAATTAATTACAATATTGTATAATAACATCTATTTAATAATTGCGTACAATACGAAGAGATCTATAAAGAATCGACAAAAAATAAAAAAATGCGCATTCGCATAAAAATAGCTTTGTCCTCTATAAAATAAATGAGGGATAAGTTCCATTAATCTTAAACCGCATAATTTTAAAATCGCATACAAAGATCCGCATAAGAACAGACCCAAGTGTACTTAAAGTGATACTAAAATTATTATTTAAAATTTAACTAATTTTTTCATCGATTAATGTTAAAATATTAAATTTTTGCTTTGAACATCAAAAAAATAAATCAACGCAAAATAATCTATCTAAATGAGTCTAGAATAATACTTGCTTGTTAATTAATATGAGGTGAACGCTTAGTTATTCAAGTTAAGTCTTATATACTGTTTGTGGGCCGTTATTTCGGGAAGCTTTCCTCTTGGAACTTTAACGACTATTGTTCAAGGTTCTCAGGGTTCAAAAGAAAAATTTTGAATTACGCCAAACTCATCCCTTTCGCACGAACAAGGGCTCGTTTAAACTTCCATCGGAAAATTCGAAATAAAAGACCCGATTTTATTTCGGCGAAATTATAATTCGACGTTCATTATTGTGAATAATCGAGCGAAATGGAAAAATTGGCGCATTGTGGGCTTTATAATGTTCAAAAATGGTGAGTTGATATTTTTTTTATTAAATCATTATAGTTTGAGAAAATATTTATATTATATATGTTACAGTCGAAATGTATTTGCCAGTTAAAGTATATTTCGACTACCTAGTTAAAATATATTTTATCTAACTTACCTATTTATTTCATCTGACACAATGGAAATATAATTTAACTGGTCAGGATCAGACAAAGTGTATTATAGTTAACTAATTTTAAGCAAGTGTTGCCAACATTACTTGCAAACCCTTTCGAATGACAACTCTGTACATGTTTACTTCGGTTTCTATCACCCTTTTTTCAAGAAACTAATTATCATAGTCAAAGGGAAAGGCACAGAAATTTCACTTGTCCACTAATATGGGCCACCACTAAACGTTACCTGTCCATTAATATGGGTTCAAAACTAAAGTTTTTGTGATGAATGCATTGTTAAGATTATTGTATCATTAAAATCTTTTCAATAATCAGGTATAGAAATCAATGGTATCAGGTATCAGGTATCAGGTATCAGGTATCAATGTGTATAGTATACACATTGTTTAATACAAATATTCGTTTAAAAAAATCTGGACTGTCAAGTTGATAATACACTTTAACTAGTGAGCACCAGTTAAACTGTATTTTTGTTTGTTGAAACAAACCTTAACTAGGCAATATGTATTCTAATATTAATTATCTAAAACGTCAGTCAAAATATATTTTAACTGATGATATACTTTAACTGTAACGAATATATAAAACTCAAACGATGTATGTATGTATGTATCCAATAAACTCCTAAATCGATAAACGAATCTTCACTATATCTGGCAAGAATGTGCTTTGACATTCAGAAAAACAATGTGAGCATTCAGTTTTTTAATATCGTTTCGCATTTCAATTTTTTATATCGATCGCTATAAAAATTATAATATAATATGCTGGCGTCGCGATTGATTGTGACAATAATTACAATAAGTACACAATTTATTTTCACAGAGTCCCGAACAACTCCGGGTACTACCCGCTAGTTACTTATAAATTAAAATTATTTTAAAAAATCTGAATAAAACCCTTTAAATACGTACTAATTTCGACCGCGTCGCAAAAAAGTTTTTTTCGAAGGAAATTGCTTTTTTTCGCGGCAATAAAATGTTTCGTCATATTTTTGAAACGGCGCAATAAAACAGGTCTTCAAGATTTTTATTTGCACCTAGGAAAAAAGTTGTATATCAAAATTTTTTTGGGCGGGATTATAAAATTTCTTTTATTTACTTTTTTTATTTTATTTTATTCGCGGTTGCGAAAGTCGGAAAAGTTTACACGTAGATGGAATATAAAAACAAAGGGATTTTTTTGCACGACTCAAAAACGTATAAAGGATGCGTTTATTACGAAAACTTGTTTAATCATCTTTGCTTGGCATTGTAATCTTTATATAAAATATTTTTTATTTATTTTTTAATATTTCCTATGATTTTTTTCTAATAATAAATAATCATTATTTTAAAATATTTATGACATAAATGTTCATTGAAAATTTCTATAATAGAACAAACTAGTTTTTATCCCAAAAATTTTATACCCAATAAGGTTTACATCACCACGCATTATTTTAACACCCACAATTTTCACCCCGAAAATTTTCATTTTATTAAAAAGAAGTGAAATTGACAAAAAGTGAAAAGCTTTCTAAATGAAAAAGTTGCGGAGTGAAAACTATGGGGATTAATATTTATTCTAGTAATTTTCAGGTTTTGAGAAATCATGTCCTGAAAATTCCATTTGACCCCCATTTCATTTCCGTGGTTTTCACTATACATTATTTTAATCCCATAGTTTTCATCTCTGAAATGTTCATCTTAATTAAAATATGAAGAGGGAAATTGACGCGGAGTGAAAATGATACTTTGTGAAAAGTGTGGCAATGAAAAGCTTTCAGGATTGAAAATATATGTAATAAAAACTATGGAGGACATATTAATATAAGGAATTTTTAGGCCATGAATATTCGGTACCTGAAAATCTCTAAAATGAATTTCGACCCCTATACTTTTTTCCGCCAAAAGCATTTCACCCCCGAAATTTTCATCCCTCATTTTATATGGAGAAAAAAAAAATTCAAGATGAAAACTGTGGAGATAAAAAACTTTCGGGGTGAAAATAATATGTGATAAAAACTATGGAGGTCAATATTCATACAAAGAATTTTCAGGCCATAAATGCTCTCTAGCTGAAAATTCTTAAACGAATGTTGACTTCCATATTTTTATCCTGAATTTTTTTTATCCCAAAAGCTTTTCATCTCCTGTTATTTTCACTCCTCATATTTTTGACAAATATGAAAATTTTCTAGATGAAAATTATAGATATGAAAACATTTCGGGTTAAAAAACTATGGGAGTCAATATTCGTTCTAGAAGTTTTCAGTAAACGATCATTTGTGATACTATGAAACCTATATTATAATTATGATAATTTCAAAAACTAAATTTTCATCGGAAAATTTCACAAAATTTAATAATTTCATTCAATCGATCTATCCATGTTATATAACCGCAAATATCAACAGCTAATTTTTCGCAAATTCGCACTCGAAACCAATTTTAAAACGAGCTACACTCGTATTAATCAAACGGTACAATTGAAAAACATTCTCCTGACCACATTCATAGCAAAATCGACCGAATTTGTCATATGCGAAACACTCGCATAATTCGCACGTACGTTTTCGCGCATTGAATTAATTAATTGTGTGGTCACAGACTAATAATTAGGCTAAAAATTTAACGCTATATATCAGGGGATGCAAAACGGCTATTGAATAATATTACATGCATTTATGTGGAATGGTCAATGTTGTGCAATGCATGCATGAACGCTGCACATGCATTTTCCACTATGTAAATGTTTGACCCGGTCAATAATGGTCTCGTTGTATGTTGCATATGCTCAAGTATATCGTATTAAATTCGAAGATTGTATTTTGTTATTAGAGAATGGTTATTTGTATGTTTTGATATAATTTGCAACATTGTTTAGTGAATGTAAGAAAAAGTTTGTATTGTACCTATGGTATATGCTTTGACAACTTTGATCGAGAAATTTATTTATAAAGTAAGTCTTAAAAAAATATATATATAAAAGAAAATATCTTCATTTTAAAAAAGCTATTCTTATAAATTTATACAATAATTTTGACGGTGTTGTCATTTCTAAAAAAAAAAAAATTTACAGAACAACTTTAAATTCCAAACCGTGTTAAATTGATCATTGACAAACCTTAAAATTTGACATGGTTGAATTAAAATGTATCCATTTTGGAAAAATTTAAAATAGAAACGTTGATTGTAAAAAAATTATATTAATAAATCATCTGATTTAGTATTTTGTAGTTTTTTTTACTATTTTTTAAACTAATTTTGCGGAAAAATGTGAAGATTTTTTTTTTCTTACTGAGGCAAAAAAAAACTCAAAAGGTGTTCTACAAAAAGTGCTCCAGGATTAATTCCAGAAATGATAATAGCATAAAAATTAATATTTAAATTAACAAGGATAGTTTTTTTTCAAATAAATGTAACTGTAATGTAAATGTGTAATTCTAAAGATTTGATTTTTACAGATGAATTTAACAATCAATGTTATTTCAGTAGTAAATGCTTCTATTTTGGACTTTTATAAAATTATACAATAACTACTTGAAATTTCACTATGTATTATAGGGATTGTAGTTTTTAACTGAATTTCTTATTAAACAAAAAACAAATATGAGCTTTTTCTTAAACATTCAAAATTTCAATATTCTTTATATTGAAATTTATCAGTAAAATAAATATTGATCTTCAAACTCTAACAATAAATATATACGAGATCTAATGAAGCACGTAACCAGTAAATGGATGCATAATGTATTGAAAACGACAAAGTATTTTTTTTAGTTTAAAAATTTTAAATGAAAAAACACAAAAACGTCGAGCGACAAAAACGTCTCGCGTTAAAAATTTCATACAGCGAAAATTTCTCACGAGAATATCATATCCCGTATCGTATAAGCGCGATGAAAATAAAAATATCCGCTTTTTTTCAGCTGAAGCGAAAAAAACGAAACAGCTACACGTTGCTTATGTACACCGTCGCTTCTCAAACATTTTTCCTTTTTAAAAAAAAAATATTTTTTTCATCACAAAAAGCGACCGAACCTAAAAATTAATTAAATATTCAATACATGTTAATAGTCTTTTATATAAAAATCATATTTTTACAATTTAAATGAATTAAAAAATACTATTTTTATTTTTTATATCTGGTATTATGTCTCGTTTGAGAAATCATTCCGTTCACGTACAACGCAAAACAATTTCGCCTCATATGTGAACAATATTATAAAATGACGCATAGTTGATATTTTTTAACAAAATTTGGACTTCTTCTTTTTCAATATCATTGTTTCTATATCCTTTCCTTTTCACGGTCTTGGAATTTTCAATTATTGTACACCGATCTTCTTTTTACACGGAGAATACGTTCCAGAGACTACCGTGTAAATAAAAAACCGTGCAAAATAAATTTATGATGAACATACAAAAATTAGAGATACATAAGTTCCATCACTGTATTTGGATAGGACGTCCATCTAAATGTAGTTTTAAAAAAATGTGCAATGTAAAAAGTTTTCGCCATTGTAAAATAATCAAAAAATATAGAAATTTTTCATTTAATAACTATAATTACATACATATAATTATATCAATATACTGGCATGTACCGATTCTTACCATTATGGCATAATAATAAATATTTTTATTATTTTTATGCCGTGTTAAAGTTAAAAATCCGTATAAAAATAATAATCGGTTCATCTTTCTTGAACCGTGTTATTTCGGAACCTTGTACAAAAAACCGTGTAAAAAGAGTATTAGGTGTATTAAGTTAGGTTAGATTTTGTTTTTTTTTTTCAGTTTAAAGTTCTTATAAATGCCTATAAGGCTTATGTTTCGTTAGGTAGAAAGGAAGGTAATACAAAATAAGTTCAAATTTTGAATAATGAAGGTTTTTTTATTTTGAAAAACATCGACAGAGCATCGTTTCATTATACTATTCGCATATGACGCAAAATTATTTTGCGCTATACGCGAACTAAGCAATTTCGAAAAATATCTTAAAACTATATGATTTAAACTAAATAAAAAACAATTTCTGCATCACATATCATCAAACGCTACAAAATGTCTGTAACACCTCACATAATAATAAACGTGCATTGGAAAATGTAGGTTTCGGCGTGTAGATTCCTTTGTAGGAGGCTATTTGCTTATCGAAAAGTACGATATCGTGTATTATCTATCGATTTTCAGTAGCGGCGATGCATTTTCCGCTTTCTGCAAAGTTTCCCATCGGAAAATGGACCGTTTTTCCGGCTCCGAAGTTTTCCGCCGGTCACATGTATGAAGAAAATTATCCGGAACGAGGCGAGCTCGTTATAAAATTGTTACGATGTGCGTTATGCAACAGGGCATGCTCGTATATGTACGTGTTATTATATGAACGATCTGAAAATTACCTTTTACTTTGTAAAGTGTTACTGTGAATTTTAACATATATTTTATCTCGTGTTACGCGGTAATAACCTGAGCATTATTCCTGCTTATGATTCGGTAACTTTCGAAGTTAATTTATCTCAATTAATTATAACTACTTTCGGAAGTGGAAACTTTTGGAATTATACTTTCGTTTATTTTACTGTAATGTTAATTTCATTGAATGAGTGTAAAATGTTTTTGCTCGTGTTATTTTTCAATTTTATTCCCATGAATGATATTTTTCAGATATAATTATGTACAAATATTTCGCCCATTATATATTTATAACTAAGATATTTTTTTATTGATACTATAATGTTCAATTGCCGGATAAATTTCTTAAACCACTACAGAAAAAAAGTTAAGCTTTCACTTTCAATATGCGATAGTGCCACATAATTATTATATGTTTTTTCCTTAAGGCAAGACTCTATGATGAGCAACATCTTGAACTCAAACATAAACATATTTGATCAGTAGTGTATTTTCTTAACGATATTAATCGAGGGAAATTTTTTGAACGTATAACAATTTTTTTTATATAGGGGGGAGCATTTTATTTCTTAGCGTCCCGTTTTGGGTCCTGGGAAATATGGTCACTCTATGTAGAAATCTTTCTGGATGCGTAACTAACATATTTACAAAATTTCATCGTGATCTGATAAGCGGTAAAGGGATGAATAGAAAGCATACATTCATTTTTATTTATATAGATGTTACAGTTAAAGTGTATTTGCCAGTTAAAATATATTTTGACTAGTTAAAATATATTTTATCTAACCTACGTAGTTATTTCATCTGACACAATGGAAATATAATTTAACTGATCAGGATCAGACAAAGTATATTATAGCTAACGAATTGTAAGCCAGTGTTGCCAACGCCACTTGCAAACCGTTTCGAATGACAGCCGCACATGTTTACTTCGGTTTCTATCATTTATATCACCCTCTCTTCAAGAAACTAATTATCATAGTTAAAGGGAAAGGCACAGAAATTTCGTTTGTCCACTAATAAGAGTCACTAAACGTCACTTGTATAGGCTCAAAACTAACGTTTTTGTGATGAATGCATTGTTGAGATTATTGTATTACTAAAACCTTTTCAATATTCAGGTATAGAAGTAAAATATACACGTTATTTAATACAAATACTCATTTGAAAAATCTGAACTGTCAAAACTCATCTGTCAAGTTGAAAATACACTTTAACTAGGGAGCACCAGTTAAATTGTATTTTCGTCTGTTGAAATATATCTGAACTAGATAATGTGTATTCAAATACAAATTATCTAAAACGTCATACAAAATATATTTTAACTAAAGATACACTTTGACTGTAACATAGATACGCGGACTTGACATATGAATCTAACACCTATACACCTAGCGGTCAGTAGCGGAACTATTATTTTTTTCATTACTAACAACTGATTTTGTTGTGCGAGTTTTCTCTATTTTTCCGGACCGTATATTGGTACCCAAAAATTATTATATGATAATATCGCGAGAGTTCCACGCATATTTTTCCAGATCGACACCCAAAAAGGGTTACATTATGCGATTCAACGATCGCGAAACAACTAAAGTGAATCGTTAACGAGAAGATAAACACGCGCGAGTGAAAATCAACTGAGGAATTTTCGTTTCTCGGAAACTTCGCTTATTCGCGTGTAAGATTTCCCATTCAAATATTTCAATTACGCGCTCTGCGTTGTCAACCTGTTGAGCTTTTGTTAATTAATTCCGTACGCGTGTTTGATCAACGCATTACCGCACTTTTTATCGCATGTATATATGTAGTAGGTGTCGTTTGTGAAATTGCCTAGTTCGCGTATGACGCAAAACGGTTTTGCGTCGTATGCGAACAATGTGAGGCAGGTATCGGCAAACTCCGGCCCGCGGCTTAATATTGTTTTTATATGAAAAATTAAGTAAATTAAAAAAAATTTGAGTCAATTTAGGAATTCTCATTCTGAAAAAATGCAGCAGATATATTTTTCGAATTTATTGTTAAACTATACATAGTTACAAAAGCATTTGTTGGGTCTTGATCATGATTCAAGCAAAAAATTTTCCACATTTCAAAATCCATTTGATTATACAATTGAGGAGCTTCTGATTTAGAATTGGAAATGATTGTTCTCCAAAATTATGTATTTTAGAAAATTTTATGTAGTTATCGATAGCATAGAATTAAATAAAAAACGAAAAAAATTGCTCAATTGCTCAATGCTTACGAATAAAAGTCATTTCATATTTTTCGTAGGAATGTTTTTAAGCTACAAATTTGATCTACAATATTTTTTTGTAAAAGTGACATATTTACAAAAAACCGTTTTCGGCAATCTTCGACCCCTTGTAAAATTTTATGCTGACCTCAAATCGATATCAACTTTTAATATTCTGTTTAAAAACCATAATATTAAGCTTACTTTGGCTTATTAAGCTTATTTTGGTATGCCAAAATTCAGCTTTGCAGTGGTTTCAAGGAAGCAAATATCTTTATTCCATGGACTAACACGACAATTGTTTAGTGCGTATTTCAGCTTCGTTTTCGTACCCTAGTTTTTGAATTTGGTTAAATATCTACATATTTAATACGTCAATCGAAAGAACTTTAAACAGAAATGTTTTTACAAATATTTGAAATCTTTCAGTTTTGTTTTTTTTTTAAACAATATCAAAAAACACTGATTTTTCTTTACTTCAACAAGTTTTTGATAACTAATCGTGTATTTTCAATAGTATTTTGTAGATATAGATGTTTGTATTCATATTTATGGATGAAATACACTGTAAACAAACTAAAAAATAAGATTTGTCTACCATATTACCTTTCATTTGGGAGTTATCAAGTGCAAGTGCGAGATTTTGGATTTTTTCTAAGAAATCGAAAAAATATCAATAACTCGAAAACTATAATATTTTGGATTAAGGTATATTTACTTTAAAATATTCCAAATAATATGACCTATCTCCCTTCAAAAGCTTTGCACTCCGTTGCAGAACACCTGTATAATACATTACCAGATATTAAATTTCTTAGAGAAAACAAGATCATTTGCTTGTTTATATACGAAATGATTACACAAACATAGCGTAACATATACAAAAATCAGAGCTAAAAAAAAACAAATTTAACCTAACCATTGACACTTACAAGACCATGAAAAGAGAGAGGTGTAAAAATAAAGATAATGAAAAGGAAGAAGTCCAAATTTTGGTGAAAACATCAACAACATCAACATCAACATCAACATCAACATCAACATCAACATCATCAAACCTCACTATATTTATACAAATTAAGCATTATTTCAAACGACTTGTAATACGTATTTCTAGTTTTAAAATTCATAAGATAATAAATATTAGAATTTAGTATAGTTAAAGTCTTAAGATGTATAATATAAATCTCGGTTAGGCATGAAAAATATATGATGAAATCGCAACATTTTGATATTCCTAACATGAACTGTAATCACGTACGGAAATCGGCACAATCCACATCGATAATTCAAACATACACATTTCATTTTCCTTCCGACATTTTCGTGTGGGTATTAGAAAACACGATTTTTGCACATACACACGAGAACTGAGACTGAATATGATCCGACTGGTGGCTTTGCTAGACGTCGAACGCGCCAATTGAATACCAATTGCTTATCCTTGTCAATTTCAGATTTCCCTTCAAATATAGTACACAGAGTACATACTATTATACGAGGAGGCTAGTTTCAAAACTTTCAATAATCACAATTGGGAATTTAAAACGTTCATTGAATGAAAAAAAATTTCTAAAGTAAAATTATTTTTTTTATGATCGAAGTTTAAATTTATCACACATATGCATATGTTACGTATCGTTTGCGAAATCGCTCTGTTTACGTACGACGCAAAATTATTTTGCGTTTTATACGAACAATGTAGTGAGATTAGTGTTTTGTTCATGTTTTTTACCAAATATTCAACTTCATTTTTTCATTATATTTTTTTATAAACCCCTTATTTTTCATGATCTTGGGAATATCAATGATTAGGTTGAGTTAAGTATGTTTTTTTTTTTAGTTTTAAACTCTGATTGTTATCTACAAGGCTAAAGAAGAAGAAAGAAAGAAAAGGAATGAAAAAAATGTTCAAATTTCCAATAGACATGACATTATAGTCTTGAAAAACTTTAACGATGTGCCATTCCACTATTATTCACATACAACGCAAAACTATTTTACATCATACAAGAATTATGCAATTTTGCAAACAACACTTAACACATAATTTAATTATACCATTTTTTTGTTTAACTTAAAAAAATTGATGAATTTGTCAAAAACTAAACATCGATTCAAGAAATTCTTTAAAAATACTTTTTTGTTAAAAAAAATGTGAGTTTTGATTCTGTTCACCTCGAATATTAACATACATATACTTATACTATATTAAAATTTGTTCTATTATATATTATAATGGTATACGTACATGTATGAAGTTATTTGCGAATTCCGCTTCAACCTCACCAGGATTATCCAGTTTGCGAATTTTCACAGATAATAAGTCGCAACTGAACAGTTTCATATATTATACATGACTATGATAAATTCTATTTGATGCTGTAATTACTAATCGAATGCTAATCAACATTATTTTATATTTCAGCGATAAAAATATATTATTTTCAAAACGCGATTTTGAAAAACAGATATGAAATATTCGGTATGAATATACATTGTAATATTACGATCGGTTTAAATCGCGATTGCAGTGCACTTTCATTATTAGCTTTTAACTTTTGAATCGATTTGGTGCCAAATGTCGAACGTTTGGCACAATGGCGACACAATAAAACAATTCAATTTCATTATCCGATTACAAATCGTGATATCAAAAATTTTCCACATACTTTATTAGATATTTTACGCGTTGTTTGCGAAATTGCTTAATTTTTGAATGACGCACAACAGTTTTGCGTTGTGTTCGAAAAATATAGTAGGTTTGCACTTTTTTGATGTTTTTTTTAAACCAAAAAAATTTATTTTAAATTTGAACTTTTTAATTATTTTCATTTTCACATAAAAAAATTTTAAGCTTGTAGATAACAATCAGAGCTTAAAATTAAAAATAAATAAATAAATCTAACCTTATCTAGTCATTGACAATTTCAAGACCATGAAAAGTAAGGGATATAAAAATAAAATCCGAACTTTGTTCCCAAAATAATAACAAATTGTCATATTTACTATTTTATTTGCATATACGATGAAAAACTTTTTTGCGTCGAACGTGAACTAAGCAATTTGGCAAACAATGCTTAACAGATATAATAGTTTCCAAAGTTGAGCGATTTTTTTATATTTATTCGCGTCTAAAGCAATACAAAGGACAAACGCAAACTATAGTTTAAAAAAAGGGTAAAACGAATTAAAAAAAAAATTTACTAATAAGGCGAGATAAGTTGAGCCATAAGTGATATACACAATACGTAGACGCGAAATCATTCGAAAGAATATTTTTATGTTATGAATACTTAAACCAGTGTTGGCCAACTGAAATCACTTGGTGGGCCAAATAAAATAATGCATGTCTTTGAAGGGCTACACATAAACATTTTAAATCTTAATTATATGATAATTTTTTATATTAAAAATAAACAGCTTACAATCAAGATATTTTATGATATTTAAAATCATACCTCGAATGGGCCAATCAAAACCTTCAATTGGGCCACATATTTACTTTATTAACACTATTTTATGTATTTTATTTTTATATTCTTTTTGTTTTTATTTTTGGACACCATGGCGATGTGGGGTAACCTGTTATGCCATGGTAGTATATTTGTATTCATATTATTATGTATGTATGTATGTATGTATGTAGGTATGTATGTATGTAAATAAATAAATATGACCCGCGAGCCTTAGTTTGTCCATAGCTGACCTAAGCTTTTGAATAAAAAAAAGTTTTCGAATTCGTTTCATATGAAAATTTCATACTAAAACCCCTAAAGAAATTGCAACATAAAAATTATAATACCCTATCCCTCGATTTACGCGATACTTTTTTTACACGTTTTCGCTTTTACACGGTTTAAAAAAAATAAAAAATAAAAATAAATGTTGAAAATAATCAATAATATAATGTTATATTAATAATTTTAACATTGAATTCTATCACTAACTAAAATAGAAGAGCCACTGTTAGGTAAACAACGAGATGCGTACCCGCACGTTTGTCATTACGTCGTAGTTTGACGTTTCAAGTGTAACCTCAAAACGATATGTCGACTATGATATTAAACATTTTTATAAATTGCTTATTAAAATTAGGATTTCGGACTAAACTTAACCTAACCTAACCTAAGTTAATAAAAAGCTTGAAAAACCAACCAAATTATGCGTTTTTTGTGTACTTTTCGATTAACACGATTTTGCATTAAAAAATATACAATTTTGATTTACACGTTTTTCTCGGGAACCTATCTATCGTGTAAATCGAGGGATAGGTGAATTATAATTTTTATGTTGAAATTTCTATAGGGGTTTTAGGTATTTGTTTATTGGTAATCAGTGTGTTATCGCGCAGGTATAGTGCGCTATCGATTCATCGCGATAGTTTTTTGCTTAAACAGCAAGCAAATTTCGTTGATTAAAAGCCCACATGGAAGCCTGTTAAACGGCACGCGTAATTATTATCGGTAATCGGTTTTTGTGGAGCGTGCAATTATTGTTTGAGTACATGATCGTGTGTACATTCGACCCTTCGACTGAATTAATTCGACATTTGCGAGCTTATTTAAAATCGAATCCGGTAAAATATCGCTAATCGATGTTTGTATCGAACGATGTTTGTATTTTATTACGTTACCGTTGTGCAAATTTATTTTTGTATCGACATTGTCATGTGCAATTTGTTATGAATCTTCGATGTATGGTGATAATTTTCGGATATTTTGCCTTTTTTTTTTTACTTGAAGTTAGTATTAATTTGATTGCTTATCATTGAAATTTTTTGATGCTTAATCATTAATTAAAAATAATACAGTATAAGGGAGAAACTTCTTAGTAAGCATAAACTTACAATTAGATATATTATGTTATATTATATTATAGAAAAATTCATGAGTTTAAACTCATCACAGATCTTATTGTTAGAGAATTTAATGTAAATGTTTAAAATCAAAATAACATTGAATATGTTTGAAAATGACAAAAAAATAATTTATGAAAAAATATACGGGAAACTTAGATGATTAGGTGATATTATGTGTTCGTTGTCATTATTTCTTGTTTTAACATAAAATGATTTTTTAAATTCTACTTGCGTAGAGTATGCGCATTATTTTTCATTATGGTATTATTTATATATTGTAAATCTTTACCAATTTGGTGTGATATAATATATACTCAAATGATCAAATTCGGTACATCTAATTTCATAATACTACAGTAAATTCAGGGGTGTCATTTTCATTCCTGTAGATATTTTAATGTGGAAATTTTATGAAATGTTTCATGTAAACGTTATTCTATATATTGATAGTAAATATCTATTTGTTTGCAAATAAATATCAAATAAAAACTATCAATACCAAAAACTATCGCAAAACTATTTATACTAGCATTACACGTGGATGGTTAACACTAAATTATGTTTTGAATTCGTTAACCTTCTAACAAGCTCCTTTTAGATATAATTCTAGAAAATACGTTGGTATTATTTAAAATTTCACCTTCATCAAAATATCACGGAATTACCCAAGCTATAATACGAAAGTTTCACCTCTCTCACGTGCAACGATTTTTTCACTTCTCATTAAAAAAATTATTACTTTTGATAAATTTTTAAATGACATTGTTTCACATTTTACTTTATATTTTTGATAACTATCCTCAAGTAAAGTACATGCCGAAAGTGAGAATTTTTATAATAGCAGCTTGGTATTTGGGTAACATTTATTAAGATTTCGAAAAAATCGTACGTCATAGATTTTTTTTTAAATTAATTTTCATATTGAAATCTATAAAAAATGATAATACAATTTCAGACAATTTTACCCATTCATACCTGTATAATTAGCTTCCATACATAAAAATTTACAAAACAACATCAATCACCCCAAAACAGATCAAGCGCGAATCGACTGTACCCCATTATTACGTATTCCCAACATCGGACAAAGGACAATGAGCAATGGCGAGGCATTAAACAACGTGGACATTAAACGGCAAGAATAACTGCCGGGCATTATCATAATAATCTTGACCCCGGCAAAGTCTGACCCGGGGAGGGGGTTAAGAAACGCCGGGGATACCAACTCCGGGATGGCTGAAGGAGGCTGTGTATAAAGATACCGGGATGTATAGGGAGCGCATCCTTAGAAAAATAATAGGAAAGATACGACGGGAAAATAGAACCAGAAAAATGTGTACTCTTCAAATTGTCTTCATATCTCAGCGCTAGCTAGAAATATGGCCGCTGTAACGTCGCGTGAATATATACGTGCCATAAATAAGGGATATGTAAATGTACGGTGGGTTAGCGATTTTTTGAAATTGTGTTTAGTGTGAGTTGTTACGCAGTTTTTTTTATTTATTTGAATTTTATTTTGGGTGGTAATTAAATTAATTTGTTGTTTTTTTGGCAATTGGTATAAATTTGGGTTTATTTTTATGCGATAGATAGGTACGTTCTACGGGGAGTCGCATATAAAAAATTCGCATTAAAAAAACTTGAACTACATAGAAAACTGAGAGTTAAGTTCCATCCTCCATATAATAATAGCGCTATTCTGTCTGTCTGTCTGTCTGTCTGTGTGTGTGGGGTTACGCTAGAAATTATGCACTGAATTATATCCTTTGCCAATGTGCAATAAGGACTAAAATAGTATTTTTACAGCGAATTGATTTTGCTCTTAGCAACACGTTGTGCGGTCGCTATGACAATTAATAACAGGGACAAATTTTCGATCACGTCGGGTTATTACTTAGAGAATCCTGTTTTTGGACACGGAAAATTATATGTCGCACTATCGAGAAGCAAACATCGCGATCAAATAAAAGTTAGTATAAATAAAAAAAATATATATATTATATTATTAATTTATTATTAAGAAATTATTCGTTGCGCATGCGCACAGATCAAACTGAAATTATTCGTTTATTGCGCATGCGCGCAGATCGAACTGTCAACGGTCGGATAACGGTCTTGCATAGTACCTCCTGGGTGATGTGGAAATCTATGCTTTATTAGATAAATTAATATTAAATTAAAATAAATATTAAAATATCTACAAAATATTCTATAATAATTTATATAATAAATTAAATAAACATTTCACATTTTCAACTATATTCAACGGGTAAATATACTGTCATTATATTGTATTTTCAAAATTTTTCCTCAAATCACGCGTGCGATGTTATAACATCGGGCCTACCGCTCGTTACTTTATAAACCGCATAACTTCAAATCAATGTGATACAGGTGTTCTCAACCTATTTTGACTCGCTTGGTAGTACATTACGCTAAGCTGTACCACCCAAAACCATAGTAATGTTTTCAGCACCCCTCTATTATTATTTTTTATTAGTTCAAAAGTATTTATTTTATTTAAAAACTATATTTTTTTATTAATTATATAAAAATTTCAATCTATACGTACATACGAGTATATGCATGTACAACTGTGACAATTTTTCAACCTTTTTATTATCTGTAAAAACCGAATCTTTAAAATTATATATAAAGGGATACTTTAATGATAAAAAAGCTATCTTTGCAAATTTATTCACTAATTTTATAGGTGTTATTATTTTCATGAAAAAATCAACCCAAAAATCGTTTCAATATTTTTTCAATAATGATAAAATCGTCAATATTAATGCATAAATTTACAAAGATGGCTTTTTAAAATGAAAATATTTCTTTATGTATAGTTAGTTTTAAAGATTCAGTTTTTATAAATAAATTCCACGATCTATGTTATTACACTGTGAAGTTTTTTATATGTTACATATGTATATATTTTTATTTTATCATATTAATATTTTCACTTATTTAATAGTTAGTTTATTTGATTCTATACATGTCAATGCTGTTACACTATGTATTCGCATATATTTATTATTACAATATTGATATTTTAATATTATTTTTTTAATCCAAGATATATTCGATTGTATACATTTTTTTGTACGGAAAACAATTCGACAATCCGAAATACGTAATCGTTTCCAAAGTTTTCTGCTCGGATTACACAATTTGTATCTTCGACAAATATTTTATTCGCTACAAGCAAATCCAGTACTTTTTTTAATCAGATAGCGATTAAATTAAACTAATTTATACGCCAATATCGAAACAATCGAGACAATTCCTAATTTAAATTCATCGTCCTCTCTGCGTTATTGCTTTTATACGTTATACAAACAAATACGATAATGATATAAAAGGCTCCTTTCTTTATTTCCCTTTCGCATTTTCCACAAATAAACTACACAATCGATCACTCCATTTTCTCCATAATACATTTTTTATACAAATTGGCCTACATTATATATTTTTCTCGTTGCACAGAGAAAGCGTTTCCCGTTCTGGTAATTTAAAATTATTCGTCCTGCGTAGCCGAACAAAGCGTAGTCCTTTCGAAAGAAAGACGCCTTCGCGAATTACGACTCGAAATTAAAGAACTTGAAAAAAAGGAAAAAATGAAGGACAAAAAAGAAAACGAGAATATCGCGTCTTTTTTGGGACGTTGCGACAAACGGATCGGATGGGAATTTTGGAGGGAAAAGTGAGAAATTTTCTGATTTTCGTATATGTATTATGTTTAAAAAGTATTTTTTTTTAATTATCAATCGTTTAATCAATGAAAACGTCACCACAATGTATATTATCTAACTGTCTATATAAAAACAATATAAAACTCAATCGGTGTATGTATATATGTATATGTTATGGTGAAAATGTATTTGCCAGTTAAAGTATACTTTGAATAGTTAAAATATATTTTATCTAACCTATGTAGTTATTTCATCTGACGCAATGGAAATATAATTTTACTGGTCAGAATCAGATACAGTGGAAATATAATTTAACTGGTCAGAATCAGATAAAGTGAATTATAGTTAACTAATTGTATACCAGTGTTACCAACATTACTTGCAAATATTTACAATTGACAGCCGCACATGTTAACTTCGGTTTCTATCATTTCTATCACCCTTTTTTCAAGAAACTAATTATTATAGTTAAAGGGAAAGGCACAGAAATTTAACATGTCCACTAATATGGGCCACCACTGCAAATCGATTTTCTTTATCATTTTGATTGTATCTATGAGCAAGATAATAATTTTTTATTATAACTTTACAATTTATATACACAATAGTATAATAAAAATAGATAAATAATATGTTGCTTGTTACTAGAACGTTATTCGTGACTCATTCGAACGAACTCACTTTACTGCAAGTATTATAATAACTCTGACAACTTTGATCGTGGAATTTATCTGTAAAAGCTGAATATATGAATATATGAAAACTATACATAAGAACATGTTCTCATTTAAAAAAATATATCTTTTCAAATTTATGAACTAATTTTGACAATTTTATCATTTTTAAAAAAAATCTTAGAAGAGTTCTTGCAAAACACTTTTGTGTTTGTTGGAACATAATCATCAAACTTAAAAAATCTTCTTTGTTTTCTTACAAAACAATCAAATGTCACAAAATATTGTAGAATTAAGAATTATAATCTTTTTTTGATAGTCAATAATTTGACTATAAATTATTTGACGATGAGTAAATTTTAACTTGCCTATGTCGTAAAATAGTAAAAAAAATTATTTAACCTAATGCGTTGAAGAACTCTAATTTTTTTTGTGAAAATCGTTCTAGAATTTTTCCCAAAAATTGTAACAGCACGAAAATTTTTATGTAAATTTGGAAGGATTGCCTTTTAAAATAAAAGTATCTTTTTATATGTAATATTATATATACGGCTTTTATTATATAAAGAAATTCCGCAATCAAAGTCGTCACATATGTATACCGAGTGTTCAGGAAGTGTGAGTGCAGTTTAAAAGTGAAATAAAAATAAATAGCACTCACCTATTATAATTTAAATTTGACAAATTTAGGTTATTAATTTTAACTAACTTTTTAGTTATCATTAGAAATAGACGCTAATTATTATTATATGGTTTAAGAGACCTACACTTGCTTTAAGTTATCTAATGAAAAAATAAAATTATAGAGATTTAATTCATTTAAAAAAATAATTTAAATTAATACTTTCAATACAGATAGGTATAAATCTATGATTAGTTCCACAAATTTCAGAGCATTGACCAAAAAATAAACCAGGTCGATTAATTAAAAAATTTAATTGATTAAGACGACCTGGAATTGCGTCAGTTTTTACTCCTAAGGATGGGATAGTTCACGCATGAATAGTGTCTATAGATGAGATAAGAGACCGAATTTGGGTATTTATAGGAATAATAATTCGATTATCTACTTCTAAAAGGCGAAAATTAGAAGATCTTAAATTTGAATTAATTATGAATGAATCAAATTCAATGTTTTTAAAATCAGTGTATTCGTAGGATCAATATCATTGGTGACCTATAATTTTTAAAGTTAAACTAGGATTATTAGTTTCATCTATTAAATAAAGTATATGAAGGGAGGGGAAGGCAATTATTAATAAAAAAAATCTAGGAATAACTGTTCAAATAAATTCAATGTTTTGATTTTCAAGAAGATTAAAATTATAAAATTTATTTTTTATATTAATAATAATTATATAAAGTACATAATTTGAAATTAAAAAAATAATTATTATTGCATTATCATGAAAGAATAATAAATGTTCTATAAGAGGGGATCTTCTATTCTGAAGATTGAGATTAGATCAAGTAGCTATTTCTAAAAAAAGATATAAAATCTTTATTGATGAAGCTTAAATTCATTACATTAATTCTGTCATATTAGAATTTATAAATAAATCTTAGGTAATTCATTGAATGAATGTTCAAGGGGTGGAGTTTTTTGAATTCATTCAATAGAATAGATTATATTATAAGCAAAAATTATATATTTTTTATTAATTATTCTTTCTCAAATTAGGAAAATTAATATTATAATTCTAATTAAAGAAATTATTGAACCGAGGGAAGAGATCACATTTCATGAAAAAAAAGCATCAGGGTAATCAGAATATCGTCGGGGTATACCAGCTAAACCTAAAAAGTGTTGAGGGAAAAAAGTTAAATTAACTCCAATAAATATAGTAATAAATTGAATTTTTAAATATAGATTGTTAAGAGTTAGACCTGTAAATAAAGGGTATCAATTTAAAAATCCTGCTATAATAGCAAATACAGCTCCTATTGAAAGAACATAATGGAAATGAGCTACAACATAATATGTATCGTGAAGAGTAATATCAATAGAAGAATTAGATAGAATAATTCCAGTAAGTCCTCCAATTGTAAATAAAAAAATAAATCCAATAGTTCAGTTTAGGGGTGGATTTAATTTAATTAAAGAACCATTTAAATTAGCCAGTCATCTAAAAATTTTAATTCCTGTAGGAATAGCAATAATTATAGTAATTGATGTATAATAGGCTCGAGTATCAACATCTATACCAACTGTGAATATATGATGGCCTCATACTACAAAGCCTAGAAGTCCAATGGAAATTATAGCATAAATTATTCTTAGTCTTCCAAATGATTCCTTTTTTCTTCTCTCTTGTGTAGTAATATGGGAGATTATTCCAAATCCAGGAAGAATAAGAATATAAACTTCTGGATGACCGAAAAATCAAAAAAGATGTTGATAAAGGATAGGATCACCCCCTCCTGCTGGATCAAAGAAAGAGGTATTTAAGTTTCGATCTGTTAATAGTATAGTAATTGCTCCTGCAAGAACTGGTAAAGATAATAATAAAAGAATTGCTGTGATAAGAATTGATCATACAAAGAGGGGGATTATTTCATAATTTAGATTTTTGAATTTTATATTTATAATAGTAGAAATGAAATTAATAGCTCCTAGGATAGATGAAATTCCTGCTATATGTAAAGAAAAAATTGTTAAATCTACAGATCTTCCAGCATGAGATAAATTTGAAGAAAGAGGTGGGTAGACTGTTCATCCAGTCCCTGCTCCCGAATTTGACAGGCTTCTTAACAATAAAAATATTAAAGAAGGGGGTAAAAATCAAAATCTTAGATTATTTATTCGAGGAAAGGCTATATCAGGAGACCCTAGTATTAATGGTACTAGTCAGTTTCCAAATCCACCAATTATAATAGGTATAACTATAAAGAAAATTATAATAAAGGCATGAGAAGTTACGATAACATTATAAATTTGATCATTCCCAATGAATCTTCCTGGTGTTCTTAATTCTATTCGAATGATAAAGCTTAATGATGATCCAATTAATCCAGCCCAAATTCCAAATATAAAATAAAGGGTTCCAATATCTTTGTGGTTAGTGGAAAAAAATCATTTTTTCATTAGTAAATAGTAAAATGGCCGAAATTCAAGCGATAAATTGTAAATTTATTTATAAATATAAAATTTTTTTACTAAGTCTTATATTCTATACTAAAAGAAATAAAATTGCAAATTTTAAAAAATAAATTTATTTATTAAGACTTAAAGAAATAAATCTTTATTTTTAATTTTGAAAATTAATAGTTATTTTAACTTAAAATCTTTATTAATAGAAAAAAAAAGATTAAATTAATAGATATATATTAATATTGTTGATAGAATTAATCTAAAAAGAGAAAAATAAGAAAAAATAAATTTAAATGGATTAATTTTAATTTTTAAAGATCATTTATTTTCAAATTTTTGAATTATAATAAATGGATATATTAATTGTATATAGTAATATAAATTAACTAATGAAGAAAGAATTATTAATAAAACAATTAAATTTATAGTTTGGATTATATATATTGAAATAATTCATTTAGTAATAAAACCTAAAAATGGGGGTAATCCCCCTAAAGATAGTAAATTTAGAAAAATTATAAATATAAGATATTTTTGGGATTTAATTAAATATAATTGATTAATAAAGTATAATTTTATCTCTGAAAAAAAAGAAATCAAATTAAAAATAATTAGTGAATAGATAAAAAGAAAGAAAAAAAAAAGAGATTCATTAATTATAATAGATCTAAATATTCAACTAAAATTATAAATAGAAGAATAAGTTAAAATTTTTTGTAGATTAAGTTGATTTAATCCTCCTAATGAACCAAATAAACAATTTAAAATAATAATAAAGATTAAAAATTTAAAATTTAAGTAGTAAGAAATTAGAATTATAGGGGGAATTTTTTGAAGAGTAAGAAGAATTAGGGTGTTAAATCAAGAAATTCCCTCAATAATTGAAATTAATCAAAAATGAAAGGGGGCTCTACCTATCTTAATTAATAAAGTTAAATTAAAATTAATTAAAATAAAATTATAAAAGAAAAAAGAATCTAGAAAATTAAAATTAATTATTAATATAAAAAAAAAAAAATTGATTGAAGAGATTGATTGAATTAAATAATATTTTAAAATAAATTCTGAATTAATTAAAAATTTTTTATTAAAAACTATAGTTAAAAAGGATAACGTATTAATTTCTAATCCAATTCAACAATTAATTCAGGAATTAGAAGATATAATAAATAAAATTCTTAATATTAATAAAAAAAAGAAAAAATTTTTAGAATTATTAATAAAAAAAAAAGGATTGAGACCTTTATAAATGAAGTATGAGTTCATTAGCTTTTTTAGCTTATATTTTTTTTAAAAAAAATATATTTTAATGTAAATTTGCATGAAAGATTTTGATTCTTTAAGATTTAATTAAAAATTAAAAAATATAATTTTATTATTATAGTTTAATTATTAATTACAAAAATAATTATTTCTATTATTTAATTTATTCTATCAGAATAATCCTTTAATCAGGCATTTTGTAATTATTTAAAAAAAATAGGTAAATAATAAGTTAATATTTTATAAAATTTATATTTTTATAAAAAAAAAATAAATAATGATCTGGTTAAAAGCGCTATATATATAAATTTTTGATTATTTAATTAACAATTTAATAATTTTTAATTACTAAACTAAAATAATATATTCAAAAATTTAGTCGTACACCCAACTAAAATATTAACATTAGTCTAAATAAAAAGAATCAATAATTACTAATAATATTTTTAAAAAGATACAATAATAACATTAAAATATTAAATAATCATTAACAATTATATAATTAATTATATTATTATAATAACATATATAATTATATATATTTAATATAATAATTATTATTTATCTATTGATTATTAAATTATTTAATAATTATTAAATAGAATATATAAATTATTATAATAATATATTTAATTATATATTTTTAATATAATAACTATTATTTATCTATTGATTATTAAATTATTTAATAATTATTAAATAGAGTATTTAAATTATAATAATATATTCAAAAATTTCGTCGTACACCCAACTAAAATATTAACATTAGTTTAAATAAAAAGAATCAATAATTACTAATAATATTTTAAAAAAGATACAATAATAACATTAAAATATTAAATAATCATTAACAATTATATAATTAATTATATATTGGAAATCATTAAACCTTTGTGAAATCTCCATAAGAAGTAGATGTTCAAAATTTTGAATATGTCAAAATTTTTTTTCAAAAGAATTTTTTTATAAAAATAAGGGTGAAACTTTATGGTGCATATGAGTGTGAGCATATCATCAAGCAAATATTAAATATGTCAAAATATTTTCATGTACAATATTTTGATGTCCACAGACACTCACCACAAAGTTTTGCCCTGATTTTATAATTATAAAGTGCATATTAGAGAGAAACTACATATTGAACGTTAGTGAATCATATGAATAAAGGATAGTGCCGCACTTATCGCCTCACCCTTATTTTTGTTCAAAAATAATAGTGAGGCCTATAGTATAAGCGTAAACATGAGCATGAACATACAAAAACGTATTAACCTTACCTTGAATTAACATAAAATTATACTGCATTTGTTTTAAATTATTAAAATTATTACTTAAAATTTTAAATCCGTTTATAAATGCATTCACAATTTACCTAGATTAATACATATAAAACATTTCCAATTAGGAAAAAACCTCACGACGCAAGCAACACATTTAATTCTCAGAGTGTGCTCGTACGACTCGTTTATTTTTCATCTCACTCGCTAGATAAACAAGAAAAGACAAAATGAGAAAAGCAAAAAAAAAGGATAAATAAAGCAGTAGTGTATCTTTAAAAAATGTAGGTCAACGTCGCGCTCGCGTTTATGCATTATTCGCACTATTAAATGGCGGGTAAAATCCGAATTTATCTCGGGGCGGCCATTATCTCGGCTAGGCGGCCATGTGAGTATCCCCACATACCGACAACTCACACAGAAGCCTCACGATTATTTTAATAAACGCGTCGTTCTGGACGTGAAATATTCATGGGTTTCGTACATGGACGCGTTAAAGTCGAAAGCTTTTGCGTTGCAGATGATACGTTCGATGTTCGATGAAGTCGATTAGGATACGAAGTAATAATAATATCATAGGAAAGTTGTATTTTTTTAATGAAGTGTGATATATGTTAGGCGATGTTTGTATAATTGCGTTTTAAATGAAAAAAGTATCAAATTTTGCGTTTTTCGTGAAATTTCAACAATATTTGATATCTGTATCAAAAATATTTTTTCAAAATTTTCCTGAATGAGACCTTTTTTAATTATAAAATCGAGCATTAAATTTTTGGTCTTTAAAGCTCTTTTTAATCCCAAAGAGTTACTCTGTTCTAAGCAATACAAATCTTTTCCAGCCTTTCATAAATTAGACATACAACAAAGATTGTAAGATACGTCAACTATCATATTTGGCAGATGATTTTTAAACATTTATTTTTATAATAACACCATAGAAGGCGCCAACATACCATATATGTACATACGAGTATATGTCACGAAATGTTTGTATTATACGATTGCATTTCACATGAAGAAAGTATCGAATCTTGCATTTTTCGTGAATTTTACACAACATTGATCCAAAATTTGACATCTGTATCATAAGTATTTTTTCAACTGGCTCTCATTTTCTAGCATAAGCTTTTTTATATATAAAAGAGAGTCTTTTGTTTGACTTCCTCAACACCCTTTTTAATCTCATTATGATACCAGGGACGGATCCAGCGGATGGAAGAAGAAATTTCTAAAATCACGCGTTTTCGACTAGAAAATGATTATCGACCATAAAATCATTATTTTTTGCAAAATAAACACGAAAAACGCATTTTCAAAAATATTTTTTTCATATTGTAACCCTGATTTTCCAAATAAGATGGAAAAACTTCTATATTTATACATTAGCTTATCCTGTACTTACTCTCCAGATCTAACACCATCAGATTACCCTATTTTCAGGTCATTACAAAATTATTTAGATATGAAAATTCAAAAAATACAGAGGTGGTAAAATTGGGACTTTCCGAGTATTTTAATTCATAACCGACATAAATAATTTTACAAAAAAGTTATCGAAAATTTAATAGAAAGGTAGACAGAAATGTTCTATAACGGTAGAAATTATATTTTAAATTAATAATTAATAAATAAAGTTTTTATTAAAAATTTCAACTGTCATTCGAACCTGTGAACCCAATTTTCAAGTTTCCCAAGTTTCGGAAATATTTTTGCGAATTTCTTAACTAAACTAACCCAACCTTTCGTCGCAATTTGAATAAACTCGCATAAACCTAACCCAACTATTGGAAATATTTTCGCGAATTTCTCACTAAACGTAGCACAATATGTCGTCGCAAGATGAATAAATTCGCGTGAACATAACCCAAGTATCGGATATATTTTTGAGAATTTTTCACCCAACTTAACCCAACCTGTTGTTGTAGGATGAAAAAATTCGCGGGAACCTAACCCAAGTATCAGAAATATTTTTGCGAATTTCACACTAAACGTAACTCAACCTGTCGTTTATTACAATTTTTCCAATAATCTTAAACACATAAAAGTTTTTTTTTATAATCTGCAAATAATAATTATTATAAAATATTCAAATGATTAATTTGAAACCAATCGGTTTTTTTATTTTTCGTTGAGGCCCACGAATTATTTGGAAATAAGAAAATTGTTGGCATATTAAGCAAAAAGTTTATGATCCATTGTTATAGACTTATAAAGATTTTGTATTTAACGAAAAAAATATTTAAAATTTAACAAATAAAAATAATTCTGAAAAATCGCCCCCCCCGTGAAAAATTCCTGGATCCGTCGCTGTATGATACTCTAATCTCAGCAATACATATCTTTTCCATTCTTCCATAGGCATATCGTAAGACACCTCAACTGTCATATTTGACAGATAACTTTAAATATTGATATAACACAATATTATTTTGTTTTTATGTTGATTTTTTTTCTTTTTGGCCACCATGGCGATGTGGGGTAACCTGTTATGCCATAGTGGTATATTTGTATTCACATAATGTATGTATTATGTAAATAAATAAATTAAAAGAAAATATAATAAATATTATAATAACACAAACAAAAAGAGACAACACAAACAGATGACGTTAAATTTTATAAAAAAAAATAAGATTTTTTTGCATTTTTCACGAAAAATTCGATTACACAAAACGTTACATAACATATAAACCTCCAATCTTCTCTCATGTAACATTTTCACAATCAATCCCATAGACAACGAACAATCCGTTAATAATCACCAATAACGCTGAAAGTCTCGCGTGAAACGGCCCTCGTTTTCAGCACACAACAACGGCTTATAATACACAATATAAGAGACTGGCAGTGGAGCTCGTTTAAATATTTACGCGGAGATAAAACTTCGCTCATCTTCGCGGCTCGAAAATTGCATGTAAACAAATTATGAAGAGAGCCCGCCGCTGAAATATCGTCGATCTTCCTATGAAAACGCGCCCGTAATAACGAAAAAATACATATATAAAATTTTGTATTATATGCGCCTTTAATTGTGAAAGTGGTCTAAGTCCGCGTCCGCTCGTTTCGATATATTTAAAAGTTTGCGTTTGAAGTGATTCAAAATTTTTTTTCTATTACGCAATGCTATGTTTTACAATTTATATTTTTTTTTTACATTAAAAAAATTGACATTTGACATTTTTAACATATAAATTTAGCGTGTAGTTTATAAGGAAATACAAAATTTTAACCTATTTCCTGTCACAATTCCCAATGGGAAAATTGTCAATTTTGCTCTACAATTGGTTGTGTTTGGTGAAATTTTACAAATAACAACATATTTATATTTAAAAAACTGAAGTATACTTATAAAAAAATATATATATTTGTTATATAAATTTGAAGTAAATCGTATAATGAAAAAATGCAGTTTTTAAAATCAATTTTTTTTATAATTATAAGTTGATATTTAGTAAATAGCTTGTTTATAAGCTACAGCAATTAGTAACAGTTAGTAATCGATTATTAGAAAAAAATTATTATAACCAAAGAAATTGACGTTTTTGTTTAGTTCCCATTTGGGAATCGTGGCAGTAATGCTATATAAAAAAAGTTCATTATGTAAAATTTTATTCTAAATTTGTTAATTCAGTTGAATATTTTAAAAATGACAGTATAGTTAATATTATATTATGAAATAAAAATTTTACAAAATAAATTTTAGACCACTATCAAAATAAATGCAAACGGCATTCCGTTGATAATCGTATCTTTCACTAAATACACCTAATCCTCTTTTTACACAGTTTCGAAATAACACGGTTCCAGGAAGACGAACTGATTACATTTCTTTTTACACGGATTTTTCACTTTAACACAGTATAAAAATAATAAAAACATGTATTATTATACCACAATGGTAAGATTCGATGCAGGCTAGTATACTGATATAATTATATATATGTAATTATAATTTTTATATAAAAATTCGCGATGTTTTTTGACAATTTTACACGGCGAAATTTTTTCACATTGCACATTTTTTATAAAGTAAATTTGGATGGAAATTCTATCTAAATATAGTGATGGAACCTATCTCCGATTTTTGTATGGTCACCATACATTTTTTACACGGTTTTTTTATTTACATGGTAGTCTCTGGAAGGTATCCCCCGTGTAAAAAGAGGTTCGGTGTATAACTTTTCGATGTTTTTCGACAATTTTACAAGGCGAAATTTTTTCACATTATACATTTTTTATAAAGTAAATTTGGATGCAAGATATATCTAAATATAGTGATGGAACCTATCTCCGATTTTTGTATGGTCACCATACATTTTTTACACGGTTTTTTATTTACTTGGTAGTCTCTGGAAGGTATCTCCCGTGTAAAAAGAGGTTCGGTGTATAACTTTTCGATGTTTTTCGACAATTTTACAAGACGAAATTTTTTATAAAGTAAATTTGGATGCAAGATACATATATCTAAATATAGTGATGGAACCTATCTCCAATTTTTGTATGGTCACCATACATTTTTTACACGGTAGTCTCTGGAACATATTCCCCGTGTAAAAAGAGAATCGCTGTATAACTTTTCCAAATTTTCAAAATTTTTATTTTTTTTCAAGCTTTTTATTAGCTTGCTCTTTCATATTATGTTAGTTTGAGATTACATGCCTCGAAATAATGAATAAACTCATTTTTTTCATTTTTGCGACTTAGACCTCTTTCATAATTATGGGCACACATTACGATATGAAAAAAGAGAAAAACGGCGGGAAAAACAGTGGCATTAATGCGCGAAAGGCTAAATAGGTCGGAAGATGTCGACGTGCTCGAATTCGTCATCTTTTTTTTGTGCTTTTCGAAGGTGAGGAGACTTTTGTGTGTCACGTAGGCGAAATCGAGTTTTATTTTATTTTATTTATGCGTAATTGAATTCTGTTTCGTACAAAGCGTAATGATTCAAAGTGGACGAGAAGGATTTTGCGGAAGTGTTCCTTTTTTTGGGGCATTGCGTGCGCGGGATTTGTTGGGAAGTTGGGGATCGATTTGTTTTGATACGTTTGTTTTTAATTCTGAGCTTTTTAGTGTCGATTTTTTAAGTTTGAGGAGTGAGAGTTTCTTATGGTAGTGAAAATTCGCTTGGGTCATAAAAAAATTTAAATGTTCTTATTTTATTTCGTGATAACATTTTTTTATATTTCGGGAAAAATAATACAATGAAAAAATCTTATATACAAAATAGTACGTAATGCATTTTACACAACTTTTGTATAATCACGTTCGCGTTTTTTATTTTATTTCTTGCGTTTTTTGTGAAATTTAAACAACATTTGATATCTGTAACAAAATTATTTTTTTGATTGGTGACTCTTTTATGATTTATAAAGTTGAACCTTGAGTTTGTGGTCTTTAAAAACCCTTTTTAACCACGTTATAATTTTTTGATATCAGTAATGCAAGTGTTTCCCTGTCTTCCATAGGTATTTCGTAATACACGTTAACTGCCATAGTTGACAGATAATGTTAAACATAAAATTTTTTGATAACACCAACATAGGGGGAAGGACAATACACCAACACTTTCTCTAAAAACGCAATTTTTTTTGCGTTTTTCGTAGAAAATTTGATTATACAAACGTTGCGTAACACATATAATATATAGAAGCATTTTTATTTGATTACCTGACGTATTATTGATATATCATTAGACAATTCTACTGCCATATTTGACAGATAATGTTATACATAAAATTTTTTGATAACACCAACATAGGGAGAAGGACAATACACCAACACTTTCTCTAAAAACGCAAATTTTTTTGCGTTTTTCGTAGAAAATTTGATTATATTTACAAACGTTGCGTAACACATATAATATATAGAAGCATTTTTATTTGATTACCTGACGTATTATTGATATATCATTAGACAATTCAACTGTCATATTTGAGAGATAAAATTAAATATTTTTTTTTAATAACACCAACAAGGGGACAACGTATCAAAAGATGGTTTTAAATTTCTTAAAATAAGCAAGATTTTTTTCTTTTTTCACGAAAAGCGCGTTTACACAAACTTTTCTTAGTATTATATTATACATACATATGTATGTACAGGGTTTTCCCCGGGACATTGATAACTTCTAATCGGATTTAAAGTGACTTAGAGTCATGATAGAGAAGTGAGAGTGATTCCATTCTGAATGAAATCGGGTAAAATGTATTTTTCATTTTTTACCCCCCCCCCCTCAAATTTTACCTCTCCCCCCCCTCTTCCATCGTCGAATGGGTAAAAAAAAATTATTTGAACTATATGAGTTAGTGAACGGAAGTACGCTATTCGACGATGGAAGAGGGGGGGGAGAGGTAAATGTTTTTCGGGGGGAGGGTAAAAAATGAAAAATAAATTGTACTCGATTTCATTCGGAATGGTATCACTCTCACTTCTCTATCATGACTCTAAGTCACTTTAAATCCGATTAGAAGTTATCAAAGTCCCGGGGAAGACCCTGTATGAACATAGAACTATTTTAAATTGATTACCTGACATTATAGGCAATTCCATTTTGTTTTATTTTTTTTATTGAATACGATTTGAGTATTATATAAAGACAAAATTTTATTGAAACTCAATATTTTTAATATGAAATTTCCATACTCGTTCATTTCCATCCATACGCATTTCTCATTAATTTTCATCAGAACTATCAAATTTCAATAAAACTATACCTCAATATATACTCAAATCATATCCAAACCCAAAAAATATATATAAAAACACCCACCATATAATCCTACAAATAAAATAACAACAAAAACACACCCTCCCTAACAAGAATATCAATCACGAAATCGAATCATGAACCGTTCTCATGACGTTTGAAATATTGGCTCCGCGTTCGCAGACGATAACTAGATATATTTTATTTATTTTATACGCGTTTTTTTTGTATATTTTTTCGCGGGAGTTAATCTAGCGCGATAAAGCCAATATTTCACGCAGTCGATATTTCAGCCGTTTAATGTACAACCGAGTTTGAAATGAAAAATATGCGCGCTTCGGAAACATATCGCGGCGCGTCGATCCGATGATAATTTCCCATTTTGATTTAGAGCGAAACGAATGCAATTTTGAAACGCGATTAAATTTTGAAATCGTTTTAAATTTGTGTTGAATTTTCGCATTTTGGGCGATTCAATTTGATGCGGGGTCGCGTCGGGTTTTAAAATGGTGATATCTATGTATATATAAATATGTTACAGTCAAAGTGCATCATTAGTCAAAATATATTTTGACTGAAATTTTAGACAATTTATATTAGAATACAAATATTTTAGTTAAAATATATTCCAACAGACGAAAATATAGTTCAACTGGTGCTCACTACTTAAAGTGTACATATTATTAACTTGACAGATGAGTTTTGATAGTTCAGATTTTTTAAATGAATATTTGTTAATACAATAACGTGTATATTTTACTTCTATACCTGAATATTGAAAATATTTTAATAATAAAATAATCTCAACGATGCATTCATCACAAAAACGTTAAATTTGAGCCTATACAAGTGATGTTTAGTGGCCCATATTAATGGACAAGTGAAATTTCTGTACCTTTTCCTTTGATTATGATAATTAGTTTCTTGAAGGGAGAGTGATAGAAATGATAGAAACCGAAGTAAGCATGTGCGGCTGTCATTCGACAAGGTTTGCAATTGGTGTTGGAAACACTGGCTTATAATTAGTCAACTATTATACACTTTGTCTGATTCTGACCAGTTAAATTATATTTCCATTGTGTCAAATGAAATAACTACATAGGTTAGATAAGATATATTTTAACTAACAAAATTATATTTTGACTGACAAATACACTTTGATTGTAACATATCCAATAAACTCCTAAACCGATAAACGAATCTTCACTAAATTTGGCATGAATATGCTTTAAAATCTGGTAAAACTAAAACTAAGTAAACTAAATCTGGAAAAGCTAAAACAAAACTAACTAAAACTAACTAAAAACTAACTAAACTAACTAAACTAAAACTAAAACTAAAACTAAACTTACTAAACTAACAAAACTAACTAAGTAACTAACTAAAACTGAACTAGTTTCAGTTTTTTTATATCGTTTCACATTTCAGTTTTTTCTATCGAATCACCATACAAATTATTATATAAAATGTGCCTGCGTCGCGATTCATTGTGACAATAATTACAATCGGTACACAATTTATTTTCACAGAGTCCCGAGCAACGCCGGGTACAAGCCGCTAGTAGTTAATTAAAAATATTTTTCAACAAAATAAATTCTTTCGATATAATAAAAAATATGGTAGAGGGATACCAAATTTAATATTTGCAAAAGACACAAAATTACCACGGCTCTGCTCACTACCCCTTCATCCAAAACCCAAATCCATCCCGAAAAAAATCAATACCCTCCCCCGCCCACCCCGACACCCCCCTCGTTAAACCCAGCACAACCTTCGTCCGATTCAATTTTAATTTTAATGAACGGCCACACCAACAGGATCGAGCCTTTGCTTTTTAATGAGACCCCAAAGCGACCGCGGCCGTTTTACTGCCACTCCCGCGGTAATACGTGTACAATAATAGCAGCCTTAAGTAAACGGCACACGACCTGCGAAATCACTGCCTACACCTTGCATACTAATTAACGGGACCGTAATGTGTCCTGCGTGGGGATTTATGGCGTAGAAATGCGCTGTCTGGCTTTTTGGCCTGGGATGGTCTGTAGCTGGTCTGGGATTGTGCGATCGTGGTAGGAGCGAAACGTTAATTGAATCGGTAAAGTGTGCGAGGTTGAAAAATTTCAGGTGAAAGATTGTGTTAGAGTCCCATAGTGGGCGTTAAAGTAAGAAAATGGTATGTGTATGGTGGGTAGAAATGGTTATGTGGGAGTGTTTTGCTTTCATGTATAATATGTTGCGCGGTGTTTGCGTAATTTAATAGAGTCTTGTGCGTAATATGAAAGGTTTAAAATAATAGTAAAAAAAAAACGTTTATGTAATCACGTTTTTTTTATGAAAGGCGTTAAAAAAATTTTGTGTTTTTTATAAAATTTTATATCATATGTTAGTGAGTTGTTTTTCATAGTTGATGTTTTTAAAAAAATAAATGATTAACTTCATTTGTCAGGTAAGACAATTGATGTGTCTTAAGATGAAAATTTGGGAAAGACTTGATCTGCGGGTCACCGATTGACCCATTTGACAAATTTAAGCGATCTATCGAATTAATTATTATTGATCATTTATTATTTTCTCAATATACTTTATAATATTATTCACTAAAAACAGTTTTAAAATATACCTACAGACCCGAAAATCTTCATAAAAGTTACATTTTAGTCGCTTCTGATCCACAGCCAAAAAAGGTTGCCGAAACCTGCACCAGAGTATTAGTTAGAAAGTATGAAAAATATGTAGTTAGAAAGGAACACAAATATAAAGCTCAGACTTGTAAATCATAAAAGAGCTTATTCTTAAAAATTAGAATAGAGAAATCACCATTTAAAAAAAATCATTTTGATACGGATATCAAATATTGTTTAAATTTTACTAACAAAAAAAAACGCTAGATTTTTTGCGTTTTTCATGAAAAACTATTACATATATAAACGTTGCGTAACATATACTAATACTCACTTGTATTCATAGAAACTAACGATGAACATAACGTTATGAGTATTGTCAGTTATTATTTTTTTTATTATTGAAATTTTGGTCTTTCTATCATTTTTGTACTTAGTAAGCTCGATAAATAATAAATTCAACATTAGTTTTTATTACAATTTATTTATTTTGAAAATGCAACATTTTCGTTTAAATAATCATCATCACATACATTTTTAATATAATACATAAGCAGCTTTCTATAAATTCTGCAAATAATGCTTCCTATACATTTTTCATTGCATACTTTTAAAGCTTTTCCGATACAAAATCGAAAGTTTGAACATTTTCATTTTAAGTAATAAAGAATGGAAACCATTAAAAACTTTGAATACCATTTTAACTGATCTCAAACTATCATATTTATCTACCATTCCCTTTACTTGTCACTGAACTTCAATTAGTAGTAAAAACCAATACATTCTACACAAAAAATATATAAAGATATCTATATTATTTAATTCACAATAAATTATTAATTTCAATAATATCCAAATATTTAAATAAGATGAAATCAAATTTTTTTTATCATTTTCAATAATCATCAGATTATTATAGATAAGTATTATGATGAAAATCTCCAGTCGGTTTCAAACGGTTTTTCAAAACCGAACATTAAATTTAAAATAAAATTTCACAATATATATTTATGTACATCAGGTATAAGTGTTCTTGTGACAAATACGCGTATTTTATTCATGGGAATCTTTTTATTTTTATACACACACAATACAATGTATTTTAGGCGAGCAAAAGCGACACAATGGATTCGTGTACCCGCCGAAAAATACATACAATATAACGCAAAACAAACAGACGAACAACAACAACAACAAAACACACTCATTTGTGTACGATACATACCGAAAAAAAAAAAAAGAGAACACCGTGTACACGATTTTGTGCAATACAAAGCGGCGTTCAATTTCACTTATCGTTTTGATTAATGCCGATCGTCCTTGCAAAGGACACGGATCAAATAATGGCGGGACAAAAAACGTGTTCGAATCCTCGGAGATGTCCAATTAAATGTGTACAATGTCTGAAATTTATTGGGTCGTTTGGGGATTATCAAATGAGGGGATTTGTCGGGGAATCTAGGGGTTGCATTAATTGATCTTGTGTTGTTTGGGTGGGGAATTGATTGAAAAAATTAAATTTATATACACCCTATCCTCTTTTTATACGGGGGATATATTCCAAAGACTACCGTGTAAATTTAAAAATAAACGTGTGAAAAAATGTAGGGTGGCCATACAAAAATTGGAGATAGGTTCTATCATTATATTTGGACAGAACTTCCATCCAAATGTACTTTATAAAAAATGTGCAATATGAAAATTTTTGGCGTGAGAAATCATCAAATTTTTTTTATTTATTAACTATAATTACATACATATAATTATATCAGTATACTGGCCTGCATCTAATCTTACCATCGTGACATAAAAATAAAGCAATTCTAAGATAAATATTATATGTATTGTGTTTTTATTTATATGAATTTTTTATAAACTTTTTTATATGATTTTTGGTACATTCTATCACATTGATTTGAAGTTATGCGGTTTTTAAAAATAATGAAACCTAACCCTAAGTTTTCTATGAAGTTCAAATATTTTTTATGCGAATTTTTAAAATACGACTCCCTATGGAACGTATCTATCGCATTAAAACAAACCCATGTGTACATATACTTTTAAATACATCGATTTGAATGTTGATTCATTTGAATTCATCAAATTATTTCATATGAATGAAAAATAAATCAATAAAAACTAAAGTCGTCATTCCGATTGAATGCGTCAACTCATTTTTCAAAAAACTTTGTTAAAAAATAAATCTCATTTACACAAAACCGTTTCGAATCGATTTCAGAAAGTTACACTCATTAAAACTATTCGATCCGTACATTCAAAGTTCAGCATTAATCGCACCGAACTTCAACGCTCGTTTTCAATCCACAACTTTCCCTAGACTCTCATTTGTTTCTGAATACACTAAAAATTTAATTAATTCCAAATCCAAATCAACATAATCATTCCAAGAAATTCGTACCTCCGAAGAATTCCAGGAAGTAATTTCTATCCTGGCAAAGGAAACGCTCTGCATTAATCGTTCGTCCCCGAATTGTATGAGCTCGAAATGCATTCGAATGCACTCGACGACGAAATGCACTCGTACTAACCGCAATACTATTATATGTACCCATATACCGTTTACTGTAGTACAGTACACAAGTAATTACGTCGAATTCGGTTGACGAAAAGGGAACGGTGACTCGATACAGCTTCTATTCAAATACAACTGTTAGATGAGTTTCTTATACAAAGGATACTGTTTTTAAACTTATTATTTTTAATTAGTATTTTAAAAAATTGTGATATAAAAAGCCTTATTTTCGTAGAATACCATATTATATTAGAACCTCGATTATTCGGAATAAACGGAAAATTATTTTTTTAACTTACAGAAATTTTTTGTATGCATAATTATGCATACAATCTTTGAATATTTTTTTAATAACAATCTATTTAAAAATTTTGGTTATTTGATACTCGCAAAATTGTTAAATATAAAATTAAATCACCATGGTATTGTATTTATCAGTTCCTAAGAAAATAATTAATTAAATCATAATTTTTAACGACATCTCTGAGAAGTTTTTTAACTTTAATTTTTTTTAAATAGAAATTGTTTAATTTCGTATAAAACAATATTTTTTTTGAAAATAAATTATATAACTATCACTTTATAAACTGTAAATATTATTTCAAAAACAAAATTCTTATCAGGTTTTAATTTGATAACCCTCATATTTGATTCTGTTATTAGTAGAATAATTTTGTTACACACTTGTGAATTTTTGGATGCGTTTTATATTGAAAAAAAATCGTAAAATCTGCTATTTAAAAATAAAAAAATATTTTTTGATCAATACTGAAAAAAGAGGTTTCATTGTATTTATATCTATTTTTTTTAATTTATTCATATGATATATGATAAAGATTTTTTAAATAGAAACCAAAAGTTCTAGGGTCATGTTAGTTCGATTAAATAAATTTCGGCTTTTCGAGAACGGTTTTAGAATTTCCTTACTCTGTGCTATTCAAATAAGTCTATTATTTTCGTGAAAACGCAATCCATTGTCTAAAACAAAGACTACATACTTCTCCGAAAATATATGGCGCGGAAAATGTGCGACACATTGGCCTGAAAAATGTCCTCTTCTACATTTCACATACACATCTTGAATACAATTAAATCAATTCGACCAACACTTTTAATCTTCACATATATAATCAAATTATTTTTATATGTAATAACCAATTATCTGTTTATTTTAATGTTCATAGAAAATTCCATTAGCGTAAAAGTGAACTGTTTAAAGAGTATCCCAAAAATGTATAGTACACACTTTGAATGATTATAAATTTGATATTTATTGAAATATGATTTATATTAAAACTCCAAATTAAAGAAAGGAGATATAAAATTATCACAATTTTTTATATTGGTAAGCGTTTTGGATTAGAAATTGTTTATAAAATGGAGCGATGAAAATTCAAACATCGCAAATTACATAGTTTGTAATTCAGGTGCATTTTTTTTTTATTTTAACTTTAAAATCATTAACTGTTGCTAATTTCGGTTGTATTTTTTTATTAAAAAAAATTGTTAGCAAAAAGTTTGAATAATTCTAGAATTTTATATGACGTCTCTAAATTAGGCTTGAATTTTTATCATAATGGAAATAAGAATTGATTTTTTTAACATAATGAAGGTAGAAATATGTGTCCCATTGGATACTCAATTATCGCATTTCTACGTCAAAAATCGTTCACTGAATTTACTAAATCTATGAAATTACGCATCGCTTTTTAGAGCACTGTTTCTTTTTTTGTAAAAACTTTCAATCGATTTGATATATTTTGCACAGACTTTCTCAAAAAACAATATTTGTTTTAAAATTTTATCATATTTAGATAAAAATACGATTTATGGATATTTTCATTTGGGGGGGCATGGGATGGAAAATTCCCCCCCGCCCTCCAAATTTTTAAGGTTCGAATAATTTTGAGAGGTGTCGAATAATTTTTGGCCTGCTCCCCTAGCAAAAATTCTGAAATGACCTTCCTGGTATATTTGTTAAAAAAATCATTTTAATTTATTTTGTACTAAATTAAATTTTCATAGTTTTAGTATTATTTTATTATTTTTTTTTATTTAAATCTAATTTCAAACTTGATTTCAAGTTAGTTTCAATTAAAAAAAATGGTCCAAAAAAGTTAAGGTGACGCCATTCCACTTTCCTTACAAAAAAAACTGAACGTGAGGGTTGGGCCAAACGCCGCATTTCTCGGTCAGGGAAAACTAAACGCACTTATTTAATGCCGCATGTCTCAGTCAAAAGTCTGAACGTATTTATTGCTAAACGCGTGTTTAGTTTAGGTTAGGTTAGGTTAGCGTTTTTTACGTCACATTTACTGAACGTATCTTATTCAATCAGTGCTGACATTTAAACATCATATGGCAAGTGATACCTAGTGAGCGTTAGCAAAACCAATCACCTAGCGGGCAGTAGAGGAACTATCTCGCCAACCGTTGGTTTTCGAGTGGGTCAACGGCGTCACTTTGACTTTTGAGAACCAAAAAAATAATTAAAATCGCAAAACTTATTAATTTTCAAAATATATACACATTTTTTTAGGTCACCTACATTTCGAGCTTTATTCATCAACTACAAAAAAACAAAATTCATATTCAAAAATTTTCAAAAACACATCGACACTCAATTACACTCACCTAGCGATGAGCATAACTGAGTTACACCACACAATCCCACAAAATCACTCCCACCACCAACTCTCAACAACCCCCCCCCCCCCCCCCCACCCCACAAAGAAGGCCAACACCACCTCGGACGGATTTCGTCCAATTTACGCCAACTAGAATTTTTCACCCGAAAAAGCTCCGCCGCCAAATTGGCTCCTAAAGGAACACCTGCAGCCGCCGAGAGAGGAGACTGCCAATCGAAATTACGGCTCCCCACCCTCCCCCTCCGGTTATTTATTGTTATGTTTTAATCGTCGGCGTTTTAAAAAGCGTCGCTGAAAAAAAAGCTCGAATAAATATAAAGCGGCCGCGATTAATCTCGCTTCGGGCGGATTAAGCGGTGCCCGGGTACAGGGCCGGCTCGAAGGTGCAGAAAAGTAGGCTCGTGCTTGAGAATGAGATGCTCTATTTTTTTATTATAAAATTTAAACATGCACCCGATCCTCTTTTTACACGGGGATACGTTCCAGAGACTACCGTGTAAATAAAAAAAAAAACGTGTAAAAAAAAATGTATGTTCACCATACAAAAATTGGAGATAGGTTCCATCACTATATTTGGATAAAATATCCATCCAATAAAAAATGTGCAATGTGAAAAATTTTCGCCGTGAAAAATCATCAAAAAACATCGAAATTTTTATTTAAAAACTATAATTACATACATATAATTATATCAGTATACTGTTCTGCGTCGAATCTTACCATTGTGGCATAATGATAAATATTTTTATTATTTTTATACCGTGTTAAAGTGGAAAATCCGTGTAAAAAAAGTAATCGGTTCATCTTCCTTGAACCGTGTTATTTCAGAACCGTATAAAAAGAGGATTAGGTGTATAAAGTATTCTTATCCTCTTCAGTCTTGACTTTTAAAAAAAAAAATAGATTTTCAGCCCCTCTCATATTTTTTAAATATTTTCCAAAAAAAACAATATCCTTCTCAGTCCTGACTTTTTTATTAAAAAATTTAATTTTGTATTTATAGCATTGAAGAAACATTTAAAAAATTTTTTTTATCTATCTAAATCACATAATAATAACTAATTATTTGAAAATAAATACTGCTAAACTGACAAAAACGACCCTTCAGACCAAATTTACGTTTAAGTGTACATTCATGATTGATGTCAAATTATGATATGATATATTACAACATACAATGAAATTTTGATTTCAATCATTAAAAGTAGTCTTTCTTTTTTTTAGATTGTATCGTAATAATGTTATATGAGTGAATTTTTAATAACAAAATATTGATAATAAAACGTGACTTATCGCGACGTCGTTGAGATGTCTAGCAAAACTGCCATATAACAAAAATTTCGCACTCTATATGGCAAAATAGAAAAAATTAAACGAAATAACATATGTAGTTTACAATATAATTTACCAAAAGTTGCGATGGAAATAAATTTAAAATAGCTTCAAAAAATGGCAACAATTCCTTATGTACATTTTAATAAACATAAGGATTGAGAAGGTTACTTTGAATGCAAATTTGTAAATTTCCGATATGAAAAATAAATAGTTGTTACTTTGTAAATTATAATATAAACTATGTTATTTCGTTTAATTTTATCTGTTTTGAAGTATGGAGCGCAAAATTTTTGTTATATGGCTGTTTTGCTTGACATCTTAAGTCACGATAAGTCACGTTTTATTTTCAATATTTTGTTATTAAAAATTCTCTCACATAACATTATTATGGTACAATATTGAAAAAAAAGATAGCTTTTAACGATAGAAATCAAAATTTAATTTTATGTTGTAATAGTACATCATATCATAATTTGACATCAAACATGAATGTACATTAGAACGTAAATTTGGTCTGAAGGATTGTTTTCATCATTTTAGCAGTATTTGATATTTTCAAATAATTAGTTGTTATTATGTAATTTAGATAGATGAAAAAAATGTTTTTATGTTTCTTCAATGCTATAAATATGAAATTAAAAAAATAAAATTTTTATGGAAAAAATAGACAGGACTGATTAGGATTTTGTTGTTTTCTTGGAAAATATTTAAAAAATATGAATGAAGGTGGCGCTGAAAATCAATCCGCCTAAAGCACCATATGTATACCCTCGAGCCGGCCCTGCCCGGGTATAAATTGCAACCGCGGCACAACAATGGTCGGCCATGGGGCGTATTCGTTTAATGGCGGCCACAATGGCCGCTGGAACAATGGAGGCGTCGTAGCCGTCAATGGAGGCTGCTTTTGCTAATGGAAGTGCATCGCCCCATGGTGCTTCCATGGTGGATGGATGCTGGAAACTTTTGCTACTCATACCCTTTTGTTGTGTGTGAGTTTCGTGTTCGATTTGACTGGGTTGCGTGTGAGGATGATGATGTTAATTTGATGTTGTGTGCGGCCTGTATAGTGTTAGAGGATGGGACTTTATGATGGGGGTGAGTGTGTGAAATTTTCATGTGAGTGCTTGAGATTGAAATTCCGTAAGACCTATATGATGTTTAGGGGTCCTTATGAGTCAACGCGAGTGAATGTGAATGAGCGCGAGTGAGTGTGAGTATGTAAAAGTTTTCGTATGCAAACGCTCGTCATGGCGCCTAATCTTGTGGCTGAAACTCCATAAGGTTAATATATTTTTAAAAGGTGGACTCCAATAGTGAGTGAAAGCAAGTGAGTGTGAATATGGTGAGTGAACGTATGTAAAGTACGTGAACACTTGTCACAGGGTCTGATCTTGTGAATGAAACTCCATAGGGCCTATATATAGGTAAAAGGTATGCCACAATGGTGATGAGTGTGACTGAGTTTGAATATGGTGAGTGAACGTTTGTAAAGTACGTGAACACTTGTCACAGGATCTGATCTTGTGAATGAAACTCCATAAGGCCTATATATAGTTAAAAGGTGTGCCACAATGGTGATGAGTGTGACTGAGTTTGAATATGGTGAGTGAACGTTTGTAAAGTACGTGAACACTTGTCACAGGGTCTGATCTTGTGAATGAAACTCCATTAGACCTATGTATTTTTAAAAGGTGTGCCACAATGGTGATGAGTGTGACTGAGTTTGAATATGGTGAGTGAACGTATGTAAAGTACGTGAACACTTGTCACAGGGTTTGATCTTGTGAATGAAACTCCATAAGGCCTATGTATTTTTAAAAGGTGGGCCACAACGGTGAGTGAAAGCATGTGAATGTAAATGAGTATAAATATGGTGAGTGTGGTGATTGAGTATATGTAAAGTACGTGAAAGACTTCACGGGGTCTCATCTTGTGAATGAAAACATTTTAGTGTGAGAGTGGTGAGTGAACGTGAGTATGTGAAAGTTTCCGTATGTGCACAATCGTCATGTGGCTGAATCTTGAAACTGAAACTCTATAAGATTTATTTATTGTTAAAAGGTGGGCTCCAATGGTGAGTGAAAGCAAGTGAATGTGAATATGGTGAGTATGATAAGTGAGCGTGTGTGAAGTACGTGAACGCTTATCACAGGATCTCATCTTGTAAATGAAACTCCGTAAAACTTATATAATGTTTAAATGTGGGCCTCATGGTGAATGAAAGCAAATTAGTGTGAGTGGTGAGTATTTATTTATATTATATTATATTAATCATCATCGTCATTAAAACCTTCATTAGGTTGCTATAGAAAATGTATTTTAACAATAAGCAGATAACTGTTAAAAATTTTGACTTTAAAAACTGACTGACTACTAACTATTAATTTAAAATACTATCAATTTTAACACACTTTCGATCCATTTATTATTGAACAATATTCGACGATGAAAATTTTTCATAATTCGATACAATATTTAATATTCATATATTTATTTCGACGTCGTATATATTTATCGAAGATTTTTCGAATTTCATATTAAAAATACGCCATAAAATTGTGACCTTTCATAAAATTCACTATAAAATATTTTATTGACGATATAAAATATTGAGTGATACGTGTGTGATATCGCCATAACCCCCGCATTATTATATCGTATATATTTCAAGGTATATCACATAATAAAGGTAGATTGTAGCTCGAAAGTATTAAATTCAACTGTCAATATTTCATCACAAGTATCACAACCTTGCCCATTATTACAAAATATATCACTTCAATATACAGTCCAAACTATGATATATTATTAGTCCATGTATATTTGACCTAACTCGAAACTTCGATCAAAACAAATCAAATCAAATCAACCGAATGAATTTATGAATATACATGGACTAAAATATAAATACACTTGGACTGTAACATATACATTTTTTAAATAAATAAACGAACCTAAGCCTAATTATGATATGATTTATTAATTATAATATGAGATTTTATGATAATTGGCCGCGTTGAAGTGTTAATACTGTGTAGAATAAAGTGTGGTCGTTTCGTGGGAAAACAATATTATTCAATTAAACGAAACAAAAAGTGTTATAATTTCATAATAAGTCAGCTCGAATCGCGTGTAAAAATCTAAAGCACGCGAGCCGACCGTTTCAGCTGAAAACGAGTAACAGGTGGTCGAACATTCGATACCATTACTAAACATGCTGAAAAAAATATGAAGCAGTCGATTTTTTTATTCAGAAACGCCATTACGATATTCAGACACTCTATTTAAGTGTGTATTTATTTTTCCACGAATTCGACGCTGGACTTTTTTCAGAATGAAATATTCATTCTTTTTAAGTTGAACGTTTGAGTCGAAAGGTCGGATGATTATCAAAGTTGTTTAAATTTTTTTTATTTGGTTTAAATTCATAATGAAAATGTGTTATACGTCGTTTGCGAAATTTCTTAGTTCGGGTATGATGCAAAAAATGCGTCGTGGGTGAATATTCATTCTTTTTATTAAGTTGAATGTTAAGTCGAAAGGTCGTATGATTTTTTAAATTGTTTAAACGTTTTTTTATTTTATTTAAATTAATGATGAAAATATTCTTGCGTCGTTTGCGTAATTGCTTAGTTCGTATACGAAGCAAAAAATGCGTCGTATGTGAACTTAAATAATGAGTTGGTGCTTTGTTGGTGTTTTTTTTACTAAAATTCAGACTATTTCATTTTCATTATCTACGTTTTCATATACCTTTTTTTAATGATCTTGTTAGTGCTAATGGTTAGGTTAGGTTAAGTTGAGTATAATTTTTTTTAACTCTAATTGTTAATTTCAAGTCTAAAGTTTCGTTAAGTGGAAAAAAGTTCAAATTTCGGATAATGAAGGCGTTTAATTTTGAAAAATATCAATGAAACTATATTATTCGCATGTGACGCAAAACTTTTTGCGTCGTACGCGAACCAAGCAATTTTCCAAATGACTCGAATTAATACGGACACATAAAAAAAACACAATCCTTATATTGATCATATTATATTAACCATATACACATATTATTTTCTTAGAATTCTATTATATTATACTACTATTATTATATAGCATTGTATTATGCTATTATTAACATTAATTATTGGCGGAAATTTTTTTGAAAATTTACTTGATTTTACTTGGCTTCTATAGAAGTACGTTAAAAAAATATAATAATACCATATACATTTGATATATGTAATTTAAATTAGAGAATTTAAAAATACCGATATGAAGTTGATGAAATTCTTTAAATATTTTTCAAAAAAAAAAAAATAGAATAAAATATCAGATAACTCTTCTGAAAAAAATCCAAATACACTCATGATTTTTCTCACATCACACACGATTTCGTATAATGCGGATTTATAGGTAATAATATTTCTCATACATTTTTTTCGTATTATTGCATTATTTTTTGTTCGAGCGTGTGTGGGTCGCTCGCGCATCAAAAACGTATTATCCCTTGGCGATTTTATCATGGCAATGATATATGTTTTTATGTGTTTTCACGCGCTCGTATATATATCATCATCATCGTTTTCAGCCCATATAAACCCGATGATGGACAGACGTCCCCTCCCGCCCACCCCCTGGCCCTCCCCTTCGTCCCTTTTACTTCGCGGTTTGGCAAATGTTCTATGAAGATAAAATGATGGGAAATAGTATTTTGACTATTGCGAATTTTGAATTTATTACGTGTTTATAGTGATGTGTCGATGATGAGATGGAAATGAAATTGTTCTTGTAAAGTATTTTGTAAGATAATGTTGTTGAATGTTTGAAGAGTTGGGGTAAGTGGAGTGTTTTTCTAGGAATTATAATATTATATTTTTGAAGTATTATGAAATACCTGAAGAGATTGAAAAAGCGATTTATGAGTAGGATCATAAATAAAAGTTATGGGTAGTAGAAAATAAGGAGAATATTTAATTAATAATTAGACGGTAGTATGACAAAATATATGAATAAGGAATGAGTGTGAAATATCAGAATTGTATCTAAGAAATTTTAAATAGAAGAATAAAAGATATGTCAAATATATTGGATGAAAATTATTCGAAAATATACAGGAATTAAATATAATTGGAATTTTCATCCAGAAGCAAATATATTCTTTAATAATGATTTTGACAATTAGACTGGTTTTTAACAACCTTTTAAACTTATACACGCCAAATCATACATTTTCACAGTCAAATTCAGCCTATTACAAATCAATTTCAACCTTTTCCAGATCATATTATTCCCTTTTCAAATCAAATTTAACTATCAGAAATATATGTATATATTTTTTTTTACAGATTATTGGATTTAAATGTATAGAAATTAATTTTCTTTAGACCCTTAGAGAAACATGACCTTACAAAAACATAATAGTTCTTATTCTTGTTTGTGTGTAAAAATCACCAGCTGAGATTATCAATATCAAATTTAAAACAAGTAAATAAAAAACTTGAAAAATAAATTGTGATTCATTGATTACTATAACATCGGTCTTAATGATACTTTATGATGGTTGAATTTGATTTGTAAAAGATTAAATATTTTTTTCAAAAGGATGAATTTGAAATGTGAAAGTTGTATTAAATAAACCATATTCCAAATATTCTAAATATGTTTCATTCACAATATTAAAAACAAGCGATTTTCATTTTCAATCTCAAATTCTCTTATTCGCATATCATATCATACATATGTTACATATCATATAAAAAAAATCATTTCATACATATCATACATAGCGATGTAGGGTGACCTGTTAGGCTATGGTGGTATATGTGTACTCATACAATAATGTATTTATGTATTTGTATGAGTAAAATAAAATAAAATATCATACATATCATATCATACATATCACATCATATCATAATTCAATATTTAAAAAAAAAAACAATGAACGTATTTAATTCGATATAATACAAAGTTTACCAAACAATTATTCAACATAAACGTACACACGTATCACCAAAGAAAAAATTAAGAAAATTCAACCCGAAACTCCACGTACTTTAAACGTATGCCAAGAATCTCACGTGTGAAAATCGCACGTACTCCAAGGCGATTTTTCGCTTACCGGAAAACTCGACCAAGGGTAAACAACCGCAACACTCCACACTCCCAAAGGCATTGTCACCTCTGGTCTTCTGAAACACCCACCCCGTCTGCTGAAATATCCACCCCGACGTCCTGAAATGCCCACGGGTCCTGAAATCCTTTGCGGAATCCCGGGAGCACGTGACCGAGCGTCTCGGTAATTATTTTTATTAGCGCCATGTGCTGTCGTCGGAAATTAATTTTGCCCACTTCCGAGCAATTATGGTTGTTCTTCTCGGGGAAGTTGTTTGATTTTTTTGTATGTAGTGTAGAGTTTTTGTGGAAAATATTGGTCGTTTTGTGAAAAATTTGGTATGATGATTTTTTTTCGTGTCCGGTTTTTGGTGATATTGGTGGATGTTGTTTCAAGACCCATGAAATACATTGAGGATGTTACCACCATGCTCAGAGAACGATTGAAACAATAACTGAAGTGAAAGGATATACAGGGTCTTCCCCGGGACTTTTATAACTTCTAATCGGATTTAAAGTGACTTAGAGTCATGATAGAGAAGTGAGAGTGATACCATTCCGAATGAAATCGGCTACAATTTATTTTTCATTTCCCCCCCCCCTCAAATTTTACCTCTCCCCCCCAAATTTTCCTGTGAATTGGTTGAACTTCTGATAATTATAATAGTAGACTGAATTTTCAATAAAATAATGAACGAATGACTTGAATTTTATAAACAATAGCCAATTATTTTTCTCAAAAGATTTGATTAATGATCGTAGCAGTTGAATGACACACTGCTTTCGATAATATTCATTACAAAAATACTCTTTTACAATTAAATTTATATCTTTTTAAACGTTTTTACAATCTATAATAAATTGAACATTACCGGGGCCCGAAGCAAAGCCGAGAAAAATATTTTGCGAACACAAGAAAGTATCCAAAAAATATTGTGTAATAAAAAAATACTCGGGTAATTTTTAAAAATTAATCTCGTTATTATGGCAAACTCGAAAAATTAGAATATCCTAGACGTGGAAACATTTCAATTTTAAGTGAAATAATTCGTGAATTTGAAGGATTTAAAATTTTAATTTTAAATCTATCAAATTCAATTTGTTTATTTTAATAAACAATTATTGTCATAGCAGTCGAGATTTTAGAATGAAACGCCAAATACGCTTCAAATGATTTATTTTATTTTATTAAATCAGAATTTATAAAATTTGTTGAAACGTATATGCATTCATTTCAAATTATCTTGAAACTTCTCTTGATAATATGGTCTTAGCCAATCGCCATGGAATTTGTATTAGATTTAAATTCTGTCGAGGGTCGTTTAAATATGGCATAGAAGCCCAGTTGTCATTTTCATCATCATACATTTCCATTGTGGAAGTTATGTTGTCTGAGTAACCACCTGAAAATTGTGAAGAATAACAGTAATGTTATATTTCGACCTGTCAAATTATGAATAAAACACGCGAATAAAACTAAACACTAACCTACGATCACCAATTTTCCAAATAATTTGGCAGCTCCCATTGCACTTCTAGTTTTATTAAACGAATGGATCATCGTCCATTTATCGGTTTTCGGGTCGTATCTTTCAGCAGTATTTAAATCACCTCCCGAATTACGTCCACCCACCGCATATAAATAACCATTGACAACAGTGACCTAAAGACGAATACAATTTCGAGTGAAACGATAACAAAGTATTTGGAATTGGAATAAAAATAGTTTCGATGCAGCGAGAAGCTATATCGCAGCTAATACTTTCAAATCCTTAATATATTTTTATAAGTATACCCCATGATAAAGTCGTTCCTTGTTCAAGGAAGTGCGTTTTCTCCACTGGTCGGTCACAGGGTTATAGCTTTCGACGTCAGAAAGGTATTCTCCATTATAACCTCCAACAACAAGAATCTCTCCATTTAAAACTCCGGCTTGGCATCCTTTACGCGCAATCGACATCGAAGTAAGTGTTTTCCATTTTTTCGACACAGGGTCCCACCTGTATTTGCCATGTTATTAAGAATTATCTAATGAAAATGAATTTGAGTGCAAAATTTACTTACATTTCTACGTAAGGAAGGGATGATGTTCCGTGAAGTCCACCAATCGCGTATACACGTCCTTTGAATTCTATTGCTGTTAGCAAACGTCTTGCATATTTCATTGGCGGCAGATTTTCCATTTCACCCGTGTTCAAATCATAGCTCAGAACCTGAAATAGTATTTTTTTGTATTATAAAAATATTTCGATTCACGATTAATACTAATTTATACATACTGTAATAACAGCATCAAAATTTTCATTTAAACCTCCAATCAACATTACTTTATGTTCCAACAATACAGCGGCATATTCAGTTCTATCGCATTGAAAATTTTCTATTTTTATCCATTTGTCGCTTCTCAAGTCGAATATTTCGAAAGTTTTCGGATTCTATAAATTCAATAATATTATTTCAATGATAAATTTGCATTATTAAATTGTCTTGTTAATATACTAACACTTTCATAATAAGAACCAACAGCCATTAAAGTACTATAAGAGTTTCTACAGCTGTTATCATCACATTCATATTTTTTTTTTTCCTTCTGTTTTACAACATTTAAAATTTTAGCAAGACATTTATATGATGGATTGACAGAACACAGGTCGTAGGACTCAGAATTTAAAACCTTAAAGATAAATTTAGTTGAGATAAATAAACTTGGCATACTTAAATATTATATATTTAGTGACGCAAGTAATTCAAAATTGTATTTACATCTAACGGTAAATTTTCAAATTTGATGAAATTGGACAGTTCATCCAAGTGTTGTATTCTCGAAGCGTTGTCGTGGTTTACCCACTTTTTCACAGAATTGAAAACGATCATTTCGGATGTTACGGTAATGTTGGAATCCAGTATTTCTAAAATTTCTGAAATACCCAAATCCAAGAACTCTGACGAGCGAGAAATCTGAATCGTTGTTAACTGATGTAGTATAACACAACTTATGAAAGAGAACTTCAAATAAATTGAAAAGAGAATACCTCTTCGTAATTCTGTCTGATGTATTCGAATGCGTTTTTCCTCAAATTTTCATAATGTTCTGATTTAGTTAATTTCCAAGTTGAAATGCAGTTCGATGAATCTATTTTTCTCTCTAATATTTTTGAACAACCTTCAACGATCGGCCTAATCTTCAAAAAGTTCGCCAACGACATTATTTTATGGAAATTTTCCCCTGTGAGTCCTAAATAGTTAAACAAATGTACATACATATGAGCATCTTTCACGATATAATATGCTATTTATACATAAATCCTTGCTTACTTATAACTCCGGTGTAGCAAAATTCGATCACCGACTTTACAATTTCGACATCCATATTTTGAAATTCTGTATCCGCCCGTGGTTCATTTTCAGTGTATAATTTTTCGAAGTATTCACTTGACGATGCTAAAATGATTTTGTGAACGGGGATCCTACATAAAGAAAAATTGAAAACGTTACTTTGAGATATAATATAATATTCGTTGATTCGTTTGAATAAATTTAGTTTTCTTACATTTCATTGCCGACAGCTATGTCAGCGTCATAAAAATCATTCCTGTTTTTCAAAACAAGAAGACGATCGTGGAACTCTTTCGGATTTCTGATGATGGTTTCCAAATTGCCTGTTTTTGACAATTGATTGTCTGCCTAAAATGCGAGATAGACAACAGTTCTCGTTTTATATAATTTTTTATAACCGCATTCAAGATAATTTCAATTATAATAATTAAATTACCACAAGCTTGTGAATAGCAATGATTTCTTTTTTTTTATGAGTTATGATTTTTGTTAATTTTATCTCATTACATTAAATCTCGTTTATTTCATGTATTATGATTACAAAAATTTCAGATGACAATTTCACAATCTGTATGTTTCAATGTCAAGGGTTTGGCTGCTGATTAATTTTTATCACACATAATTTAAAAGTATTCGTTCGATGACACAAATATTTTTCTAACTGACAATGAGAATTGTTAAGCGTCTTAATAAAAGGAAAAAGAAATGTCCTTTATAGCTACGAATGGATTTCCGATAATAACATATAACGAAAAGCATCAGCTATGCAACTTCGATTTTATACAAAACATATTTTTATTTATCCACAAATCATTTTTCTATTATATTATATCTTTTCGGTTCTTTAAAGTAATTATTTTTTAAATCTTATCGTTTGTTTGAGTTTGAATACAGAGTGTCACAATAAAATGTATACACACTTTGAAAGCTCATAACTTTTACGATTTTTATTATTTTTTTACAAAAACAAATATAAAATCAAAACTTACAATAGACTTAAATTTTAAATAAAGAAAATTATAGTAAAATGTTACCGAAACTACGGAAATCTCATTTAATTTAAAAAAAATTTAAAACAAATTTTCTAACAAATACACATATGTATGTTATGATACTTATTATTAAAATGTGACACAATTTTAAAACAAATAATTATTTTTGAGATAGTCTGTAAACAACATATCAAAAAACTGTAAGTTTCTACAAGTCGAGAAAAAGAAGCAATGCTCCATGAACCGACGCGTAATTTCAGACATTTATTCAGTGAAAAGTTTTTTACTTAAAATGTCAATAATTGAGTACTCCAAGGCTTTTAAGCACACATATTGTATTGCAAAAAAATAATATTCTTTAATTGTAAACAAAAAAACCTTTCTATTTAAATTATATTAGAAAATTCGGTTCTTATTTCTTTTGTGATGAAAATTTGGACCTAGTTTAGAGGTACCGTATAAAATTCCAGAACTCTCTAAATCTCGTGCATATAATTTTTTTTTATGAAAATTCAATGAAAATAAATTTTATATTCCAATAATAGCAACAGTTAATGAGTTTAAAAAAAATGCAACCGAAATTTAAACAACACAATTTGCGCTATTTGAATTTACATCGCTCCACCTTCTAAACAGTTTCTGATTCAGATCGCTTATAAATTTAAATTTTTTTAGTAACTATACAAATTATTAATCTCTCTTCTTTAATTTCGAATTTTAACATTAATCATAGCTTAATAAATATAATATCAAAATTATAATCATTGTAAGTATGTGTATATTTTATTGGGACACATAGTATTTTATTCATTCGCTCCACTAACAACGTAAAAAATTGTCGATGAGATGGGATTACAAATTAAATAAAATGAACAATTTTCGATTAATTTCGAAAATTACGATCGATCAAATACTGAGAAATGTTAGAAAAAAAGTTCACTTACCGCTCGAATTGATTGAGCGTTGAGCAACACGAAGAAGAATATATATTTGGCCACCATTTTGATTCGGCAGTCAAACACTTGTGGCTAAAAATAACCGAAACACGCCTTTTTATAGAGCGATAGATAAAATTTTCGATGTATATGTAACCGGATCATACATTAATTTAGCGATAAGTGTAATATAATATAAATTTTAAACCCATTTCTGGCGTTGTTTTAAAACAACGATTAAACTCAAAAGTTGTTGTCGTACTTCGGTCCACTAACTCGTACAGTTCAAATAATTTTTTTTTACCTACCAGTACGCTATTCGACGATGGAAGAGGGGGGGAGAGGTAAAATTTGAGGGGGGGGAATGAAAAATGAATTGTAGCCGATTTCATTCGGAATGGTATCACTCCCACTATCATGACTCTAAGTCACTTTAAATCCGATTAGAAGTTATAAAATTCCCGGGGAAGACCCTATATATAAAAAATTATGCAACCATTTCACGATCAAAGTTGTCACACAATATACTTAATAAATGAACACTTCGCTAATATTTGTACAATATAAATATGTATATAATATAAAATTTTCACTACGTATAAAAAATATTAAATTAAAAAATGGTCACACGAACTGATTATTTATACGAAACATCTATTTGTTAGCGTCGGAGAATTTTCAGCGTGAAAAGTTCGAGCGATTTTTTTCCGGATGAAAACTTCTATCTTGTAGGTTCAAAAACACTCGGAATTTTCCGATAAGATAGTTGACCCTACGTGACGCATAAATATTCCGAAAACAGCTTCATATATTCTTCAAAATGAGGTCACGAAATATATTTGAACCATAATACCCGGCCGTTTAAATATAAAACTACGAAACACATTCCCGGGGAAACCTTTCAATTCCAAAACTTCAAAAAAATGCTTTCCAAATGTTTTATAAGAATATTCGAAAGAATTATGAATAAATATGTCATACTACGTTTGCGTAATCTCTTTTTCCATAATCGAAGTAAAGAATCTTGCTTTGTTTATTAAATTTAACATCTGTGGTATATAGACGCATCTTTGGTGCATAGTTCAACGTCTTCTATCAAATATGACAGTTTACGTATCTTATTCAAAACAATTATGAATATGTTACATATGCCATGCCATAATATGTTTGCGTAATCTCTTTTTCCATAATCAAAGTACAGAATCTTGCTTTATCTATTAAATTTACCAATACCTTTTTGTATATAAGCGAATCATAAGTGCATCATTCAACGTATTCTATCAAATATGACAAATGATATGTCTTATAATAGTGATGGTGAATTTTTTTCCATGCACATTCCAAATATTTTTTATTGAATATCAAGCGTGCCAAGGAAATTTTAATGCCTTTCATAAGTATGTCGTAAAACACGTCAACTGTCATATTCGACAGAAAATGTTAACTGATGCGCATATACTAGATGGCACTTTATACACAACTATAGGGTCTTTCAATAGGGATGCTCGAAATTTGTCAGGTTATAGCAATTTGTCAGGTAATTGCTTAGTAGTGTACGTCAAATCCCCATAGAAGGTCAAAGCGTTGAAAAAAGTATACAAATCATCGAATTTTATTATCAAAGTCACTAAAGGGTCCTTCAATAAGGACGCTCAATTTTAAAATGCATATAAATAAAACAAGTTGTGTGTAAGATTTTCACTCATTTTTTTTTTTCATTTGAAAGTATATTTTATGGCATTAAGTATGAAATATAATTTTGTTCAAATATCCACCGTTGCTTGGTTGTACGTATTTTAGTGGTCCAATTTTTAATGACTTTATCGCATAAATCTGGCTGAATTTTCTGGATGGAATTTGTTATGATGACTTTAAGGGCGTCAATTATTTGCGGTTTAAAAAATTGACAATAAATTTGACAGATGTCACTTTAACAACACGGCTGCTATAACCTAACAACTTTCGAATTGAAAGACCCTATAGATATTTTTAAATTTCATACACAAAACAAAATTCTCAATTTCGTCCAAAAAAGAAACGATTACACAAATGTAGCGTTAACACATTTATTTTTTCGATTGTTTGAAAAATCCAATGTATCGCATATTAAAACCCATACCTGAAAAGCCACAAATAAATGTAAAAAAATACAAAAAAAACCTTGACGATGACTATGGTAGGAAAAAGCGACGTACGTGCTGGGAAATATTCGCATTTAATAATATCGCAAATCATACGAAATTTCTGTGAAAATTTCATTAAAAGTTCGAGAGGAATGTTTTCGTACGGCTCGCGCTTTATATGAATTGGATTACTTTTATTCGAAAAATACATTTTTTTTTTATAAATTCCTGCAGGCGTATCGTTTTCATGAAAAAAACTAATTCGTTTCTGTTTCGATACGGTTTTGCGTAAAATACAATTTACAGCTTGTTTTGTTTGAAATAAATACATTTTTTTTTTGGCAAAACAACATGTCAACGATATTTTTCCGATGCTGCATTGAAAAATTTTTATCTTTTTTATTTTACATCGTTCAATTTGAAATTTAAATTAATCGAAACATTTGTTTTAATATTGAAATACTTTATAATATTTTATCCATTGAATATGCATGGATAATTTGTACTGAATTTGAATAGGACAATGCTACTTTATTTGTACCATTTGAAACTTTCGAAAATATTTAATGTATGTTTAAATAAGTTCTAATGAATGCCGATCACTATTTTTTTAATAAATCAGTACTAATACGTCTTTTCTTTAGATATTAATTTTTACTAACAATCTTATGTGTTATACTACTAAAACATTCGTTTTCATGAAAAACGTAAAAAATATTACATTTTTTGGGAAATTTAGTTGGTTTTTGTCCCTTCTTATTGGTTTTACGTCAAACGTAAGATGTTGAAACGTCATTTAACATATGTATATCTGTTTAGTCTTCTTAACACAATTTTTTTTTTTTTTGAACCGAATAAATTGACTAAAAAATTACAATGTCCAGATACACATGTTGGTTAAACCGAAGCCGTGGGAATAAACTTTTGTGTATAATATTTTCTTTTATTTATTATCTTTATCATAATTGTATTATTGTATAAAAATTTATAAAATAAAATATCGTAGTGATATGTGACATTGTTCAAACACTCTGTGTTTTGTTTCTCAAGATGTTTATCTATTTTAAATTTCGTTGGGTAATTTTGTTCATCAACTAACTAATTTTTATATTTTCAATTTAAAAAATGTGTAGTTTTTTTAATCGATCATAATATCAATGCTTCTTACCCATCAGAATAATAAAAAATATATATTTTGTGTGAATATCTTAAGAAAAAATTTTCAAAAATTCGATTTCTGCATGATTCATTTCCCGGTCGTGTAATTTCCAGTTTTGGTGATCAGAATTGGCTGGATCATTCAATTTAACATGTTTTTGAAATTTAAGGTTTATGCTAACAAGTACATGACCACCCACACTTTGAAGGAGAAAATTGAGCACTACATCAACAAAATTCAGCAACATAAATAAATAACTAACTTTTTAAAATAAATAACTTTTAAACAATGGATAATATCATTTTAAATGTATTTAGAGAAAAAACACGATCAGAAGTGACAAAATATTTTTACGATTTTTTTCTAATAAGAATAAAACTATAAAAAAATCTATCTTTTATTTTCATGCCATATTTTTCATTTCAGTTAATCGAATTCTTTTATTCTTTTATTATTTCCTATTGACGAAATAATGCTCAATTCAAAAATGCATTGGATATTTATTTTACTTTTAGTTTTCATAAAAAAAAACAGCGTTTGAGTTTCGCACTTTTTGCATCATGTTTGCAAATTGCAATGTTTGCAAATTGCAAAAATGCATCTATAATTTTTATTTTTGAAAAAACAGTGAATATTTTTAATTACACGATATTACTAGTGAAAAAAATAACGCGTTTTTCCGTTTTCAAAAAATGTACATAGGCTATCTTCAAATGACATTTTTGAAAATATTAGTTATTTTGGTTGAATTTTTGAGCGATTCTTTAAAAAATCGAAAAAATTTAGCAATAATACAAACCAAAACACAAAAATAAGACTTCAATGAAAATATTATATGTAAAACGGCAAAACGGGACAAATCAAACTATTTTACGAAAACGACGGGACGAACGCAAGACGCGACGAAAACGGGACTGTCCCAGCGAAAACGGGACGTATGGTCACCCTACCTATACTGTATACCCTATCCCTTGATTTACACGGTAGATAGGTTCCTGAGAAAAACGTGTATATCGAAATTGTATATTTTTTAAAGTAAAATCGTGTAAATCGAAAAATACACAAAAAACGCATAATTTGGTTGATTTTTCAAGCTTTATATTAACTTAGGTTAGGTTAGGTTAATTTTAGTCCGAAGTCCTAATTTGAATAAACAATTTATAAAAATGTTTAAATATCATGGTCGACATATCGTTTTGAAGTTACACTTGAAACGTCAAACTACGACGTAATGACAAACGTGCGGGTACTTACCTCGTTGTTTACCTAACAGTGGCTCTTCTATTTTAGTTAGTGATAGAATTCATTGTCAAAATTATTGATGTTATTATTATTGATTTTTTTCAACATTTTATTTTTTTTTTTTTCAAAACCGTGTAAAATCGAAAACGTGTAAAAATAGTACCGTCTAATTCGAGGGATATGTATATGTGTATGTGTTTGTATATATAGTATACATACACATATGTATATATGTATGTATATACAGTATGTGTATGTATATATGTATAGTATGTATATGTGTGTAGTATATGTGTATGTATAGGTGTATGTGTATGTATAGGTGTATGTGTACTGTATGAATCAACAAAAAAATTACAATTTTTAATTAAAAATCCGTGTTTTCTATCAAAATTACATCTTGCGTTAATTTTGGGACACCTTTATATAGACACAAAAAAAAAACATTTATTTGAAATGTACCGAAATTTGAGTACCCATGATCTAACACAAGTCCACGACCCATAGGTGCGTTCCCGCCGCGAAAATAAGAGCTCTTATTAAATTACCGTAGTCGGATCACGTAGCGGCCGAAAAGCTCTTAGCGGCGAAAAACTTTAGTACCCGGGCACTAGGCAGTGCCCAGGCCTGCCACCCCACTTTTGTTTGAAATTAAAATTTGCGAAAGTTTGTACATTTGTACGCGTCAAAAGGGCTCCCGTCTACCGTGAGCTTGCGGAAATCGAGTTCCGACCTTATCGGCCCTTCCCCAAATTAATGGGAAAATATGGCGATAAATCAAAACGGGCACATTGTAGGGATAAACAGCGACGATGATCCGATGTGACCGACTTTTGTTTTATTTTTTTTAATTAGAGTTTGCGATCGGATGGGTATTGTGTGGGAATTGTTATAGTATGCGATTTTCTTGAGTAATTTTTTTTTTCGATGTATTTTGAAAATAGTGGGAAAATGAGTGATACAGTTTTTATACTTCAAATTCGTCGTTTTACAAATCAAATTTGTCGTTTTACAAATCAAATTCGTCGTTTTATAAATCAAATTCGTCGTTTTACAAATCAAATTCGTCGTTTTATAAATCAAATTCGTCGTTTTACAAATCAAAATCGTCACGTTGCTAATCTAATGAAACAATTTGATGTATTTTTTTAATATTCATTTTTTTACAATCAGTCAGGATAAAAAAACATTTTGACAAAGTGCTACGAGGTCGGAAAAACAATAAGTGAATCTGCAGAAATCGCAGGCATAAAAAATAGTACTGCAAGAGCAATAATTAAAAGGTTTGGAGAAAATGGTGGTGAGTATATACAAAAAAATCGTGGAGGAAAAAGAAATGTTAAAATAACTCCGGGGATATTAGATTAAATTGAAAAAATAGTAGAAGAAAATCCTTCAATTACTTTAAAAAATATTTCTAAGAAAATTTTAGAATGTAAAAATGTCAATTTGAGTATTGCTTCTGTCCAGAACGGACTCTAAAAATGAGCCTTTATAAATTATAAATAATATAATATATTCTCTATGTGTACACACATATTGTATTAAATATTCTCTTTTTCTCTATTTTTGTTCTCTATACATATATTACATATGTACATGTATAATAAAATGAATATTAAAAAAATACATCAAATTGTTTCATTAGATTAGCAACGAGACGATTTTGATTTGTAAAATGACGAATTTGATTTATAAAACGACGAATTTGATTTGTAAAACGACGAATTTGATTTGTAAAACGACGAAAAGTATAAAAACTGTAGTATATACATACATAGTATATACATACTACAGTAAATAGTATAATCATTAGATTGGAAACGAAACTTTTATATCAATATTTGCAATTTTTTTATTTTTTTGTCATTTTTACAACGCTTACAATCAAATACTTTGTTTTTTTTTTTTTTTTATATTATACTAGCGGTAGTACCCGGCGTTGCCCGGGTTTTTTTGGATTTTTTTTCAGTTGTTTTTTTTTGTGCCAGTATTTTCGTTTTTTTCAGTATTTTGGCCTTTTGAGCCATGTCCTCAAATTTTTCTTGAAGATCATACATGCAAGAATTTATGCAAAGTGTGAGAGGAGGATGGGCAGCACGCAGTTTGGTTTTAGGAATGGCTTTGGTATGAGGGAGGAGCTATTTGGTATCCGGGTGCTGACCCAACGTTGCCAGGACGTGAATGTGGATGCATACGCGTGTTTTGTGGACTACGAAAAGGGTTTTGACACGGTACGGCACGAGAAGTTGATTCAGATATTACAAGATGTGGGTCTCGATGGCTGAGATATTCGCATCGTTTCGAATTTATACTGGAATTACAACGGACGCTGTATGCATATCGAAGGGGGTCCGGCAGGGGTGTGTGCTCTCTCCATTGCTATTTAATCTGTATTCCGAGTGTATTATGACTGAGGCCTTGGAAGACTTGGGATCCGGAATCAGGATTAATGGAGTGGCCATCGATAACATCAGGTATGCAGACGACACCGTATTGCTGGCCGATAACATAGAGGATTTGCAGGCCATGCTTAATTTGGTGAATTCACATAGTGCCAGAATGGGCCTGAAATTGAATCCGAAGAAGACGAAATGGATGGTCTTTAGGAAGCCGGATGTGATGGTAGCAGTGCTGGTGGCGTTGATGGTTGCTCTTTGATTTCGGGTGGCAGTGCATTGGAGAGAGTTGGGCACTTTAAGTATCTTGGGAGTTGGCTGAGTGAGTCGTGCGACAATGGTGGGGAGATCCACTCTCGGATCGAGCAAGCGAGAGCGGCTTTCGTAAAAATGAGTACCGTTTTAACCACGCACGACCTCAGTCTAGCTCTCAGAATCAGGCTCCTGCGCTGTTAGGTATTCAGCGTTCTTTTGTACGGATCCGAGTCATGGACACTGACAGACGCCATGTGCAAAAGGCTGCAGGCGTTCGAAATGTGGACGTACAGAAGTATGCTGAAAATCCCATGGACTGCTCGGAGGTCCAATGCTGGTGTGCTGTCCCTGATGAATAAGCAGGTCGAGGTGCTCAACACAATTAAAAGGCGTAAGCTAGAGTACTTCGGCCATGTTTTACAAATTGAGAAATATGGTCTTCTTCAGAATATAATTCAGGGGAAGATCATGGGTCGTCGGATTCAGGGTCGGCGAAGGACATCATGGTTGAAGAACCTCCGGCAGTGGTTCGGTTTGAGTACGGCATCATTGTTCCGGGCTGAGGTCGACAAGATTAAGATGGGTCTTCTGGTCGCCAACGTCCTGGGAGGACACGGCACTTGAAGAAGAAGAAGTATTTTCTCGGCTGAACTGAATTTTGTTTTCCTAACCCAACCTAACCTAATCTAATCTAACCGAAACAAACCTAACCCATAGGCACTTTAGGTGTTAAGTAATTATTCTAACCTAACCTAACCCTAGACACCACCGGCAACCTAACCTAACCCAACCTAAAAGATGCAGTTCAGCTAAAAACATAGTAGCACCTTTTTTTCTGAAAAGTCATGATAACAGATAAATGTAAACTGAAAAAGCGAAACCAAACGATATTTTTATGAAGAATAGATTGGTAGGCCCTACAGATAGGCTGACCATACATCCCGTTTTCGTCGTGTTTTGCGTTCGTCCCGTCGTTTTCGTAAAATTGTTTGATTTGTCCCGGTGGGCAAATATATTTTATCGGTAGTGTATTTTCTCAACGATATTAATCGAGGGAAGTTTTTTGAACGTGTAACAATTTTTTTTTGTATAGGGGGGGACATTTTTTTTCTGAGCGTCCCGTTTTGGGTCCTGAAAAATATGGTCACCCTATGCTGAAATCTTCCTGGATGGGTAACCAACATATTTACAAAATTTCATTGTGATCGGATAAGCGGTAAAGGCGTGCATAGGTCTCATACGGACAGACATACATACATTCATTTTTATTTATATACCTATAGATTATTTTTATTTTTACTATTATGAGTTACCCAACCTAAAAAATAAGCTAAGTGTTCAGTCAAAATATTTAGATTTGCCAAGTGTTCCGTCGCTGAATAAATTTGGGAAACACTGACTTAGAGAATCCTGTTTTTGGACACGGACAATAATTATATGTCGCACTATCGAGAAGCAAACATCGCAATCAAATAAAAGTTAGTATAAATAAAAATTGTATATATAATTAAATTAAATTATTCAATTCAATTAAATTCATATCTCTGAAAACATCAACGAATTGACGACAGAAGAACTGGCGATGAGAGTTATTTTGGCACCAAAAAATAAACAAATATTAGACATAAATCTCGATGTCATAGAAAAATTATCGAGTAATTCTAAAATTTATCTTACAATTAGTGCCGATTCCATCGTCTGAAACGACGTTTTAGACGACACCTCCTCATAAGTTAGTTTTAAAAGTACATTAAAAAAAATGTAAAGCATCTTGCATAGTACCTCCTGGGTGATGTGAAAATCTATGCTTTATTAGTTAAATTAATATTAAATTAAAATAAATATTGTAATATCTACAAAATATTCTATAATAATTTATATAATAAATTAAATAAACATTTCACATTTTCAACTACGAATATATTCAACGGGTAAATATACTGTCATTATATTGTATTTTCAAAATTTTTCCTCAAATCACACGTGCGATGTTATTAACATCGGGCCTACCGCTAGTATTGTACAAACACCCATAGGAAAGCACAGGAAAGCTGAATTTTGGTATGAAGTGTGATATTGTGATTGTCAAACAAAATGTAAAAAAAAGTGAGTATCGATAAGTGATGTGCTTAAAAATGTACGCGGGGTTAAAAATAACTGAAAACGGTTTATCGTGAATATCTTGTTAACTATTACTTATACAGAATAAGTTAATAAAAAGCTTGAGAAATAGAAACAATATTGCTATGACAATATGCTTCTCGAATTTCTAACCCAACCTATCCGAACCTAACATTCGATGGTGAATATTTTTATAGCGAAATTAACCCAAATTTTCGAAATAATTTCTCTCAACTCGGCTTGAACCTAACCCAACCTAACGTTCGATGTTGAATATTTTCATAGCGAAATTGACTCAACATTCGGAAATATTTTGGCGCATTTCTCACCCAACCTAACCCAACCTATTGTTGTATGATGAATAAATTCGCGTGAACCTAACCCAAGTCTCGAAAATATTCTCGCGAACTTCTCACTTAACCTAACCCAACCTGTCGTTGTATGCAATAGCGGATCCACGGGGGGTGGAAAACCATCAATTGCCACCACCTTAGAGATTTACATAATTTTATACATATACATTATGATTAAAACCCGTCGGTCCTCAATTTTCATAATGTTCTGATTTAGTTATTATAATTTCCAAGTCGAAATAAAATTCGATGAATCTATTTTTTCCCTTATATTTTCGAACAAACTTCACCGACGACATTATTTCATGAAAATTTTTCTCTGATGCACCTAAATAGTTTAATAAATGTACATATGGACATTTATTACAATATAATATGCTATTTATACATGAATCCTTATTTACTTATAACTTCGGTATAGAAATATTCAATCAGTGACTTTACGATTTCGAGATCCATATTTTCTTGTTCTATTTCAGCCCGCGATTCATTATCAGTGAATATTTTTTCGAAGTATTCACTTGACGATGCTAATTGTAAAATGAATTTGTGAACGGGGATCCAACGTAAAGAAAAATTGAAAACGTTGCTCTGAGAAGTAATATCATATTTTTTATTTTGTTTGGAAAAATGTAGTTTTCTTACCTTTCATTGCCAACAGCTATTTAAAAAATTAATCCTGTATTTCAAGCTTTTGTAAAACAAGAAGACGATCTTGGAACTCTTTCGGATTTCCAAAGATGGTTTCCAAATCGCATGTTTTTGACGATTGATTATCTGCCTAAAATGGAAGACAGGCAAAAGTTCTCGTTTTATACCATTTTTAATATCGCATTCAAGATAATTTCAATAATCATGGTTAAATTACCACAAGTTTGTAAATAGTGATGAATTTTATTATCAATAAATTGTGATTTTTGTTTATTTTCCACGGGCAAATATTCAAAAGAGTCATATTCTAGATAAATCTAGAAATATCTGCTTCCGAAACATTTCTCGTTATATACATAGGTCATTTTAAATCCATGTTATTTTTCTCGAGAAATATTTATTTAAAATTAACGTAATTCGTGTTCAAAAATGATTTTTTTTTCCTATAAGCACATTTTTTTTTAAATTTCAGTATATTTTTTTAGATATGTCTATCACATCAATAATAGGTTTTATATTGTTCCAGAATCTATTTTCTCAATAATCCCAAAAATACCAACAGCCCCCAAAAAATCTTTCGGGATTTACATGTGATAAAATGAGAAAAATCATTCCCGAATAAAAACATAATTGTATTGCTGTTTATATTGAAATTAAATTACATACACTGAAACTATTATACGAATATCGTTTCTCATTCATTGAATCGCGTTTCCTTTATTTATTATCTTTTCAAAAATATTCTAGGAGTGGCTGGATAATTTTTCAAAATCCATATCTTCTAACCTCTCATATTTCTCTACTGATTAATTTCCACCAAATATAGTTTAAAAGTATACATTGAATGACACTAAAATGTTTTTGTTAACAAAAATTCCATAAAAGAAATCGATAATACAAATGGGAATTGTAGGGCGTCATAATAAATGAAAATAAAATATGTTTTTTAGCTACGGATGGACCTATACCACTTTCGATTATAAAAAATTGTAAAAAGCATCGACTGTACAACTTTGATTTCGTATTTGATATACAAAAAATAATCTATATAAGAATCATTGAAATTGAGATCTCTGATAAATTATTTGAGAAGGAAAACGTTAAATTTGAGGGCGTGCAATACATTTTTTATGTTAAAAAAATTTCACATACTACTCGAATTGTTTGAATGTTGATCTGTATGAAGAAGATTACATATTTTGCCTTCGTTTTGATTCAGTAGAAATAACCGAAACACGATATTTTATACAGCAATAGATAAATTTTTCAATACGTATGTAACCGGATAAGTGTGTGTTCAATTGTTTATTTAGCGATAAGTGTAATATAGGCGATCTATCGTGTATGCCGGATTTTAATTTCAAATTAAACACAATAAATTATTATTCTAACGGATTTTTTTTTATCGATTTATAAAGCAGACACGTTGAAATTAATAAACAGCATGTCATCCAAATGACGTAGCGTTTGCTGGAATTCCCAAATCCTTCTGATAAAATTTTCGAAGACTTTTTCTGAGTCAGTTGGCTCAATTTCAGCAATTACGTATTGAATTTCTGTTTTCCGCTTAGGAATTGGTTTTGGATTGTAAAAAACACTTTGGCCTTTAGAAAACCTCAGGGAAAAATTCAAAGAATCAATCAGAGGTATCAAGTCGCAAGATATGGGTGACCAATTAAATTCAGCATTTCTGGAAATCACATGGATTAAAAAAACATTGACTGGACAAATCAATGGTTTCTCTTGTCGTATGGGACGTAGCATTATTTTTTTGAAACCAATTTTTTTAAAGGAATATATTTTCCAATCGATGCCACAATTTTTTTAATGCGAATGGTGGCTCATTAAGTGAAATATGGCAATCGAAAATTCCAGAAACTACTCGAAGAGTCTTCACGAAACTGTCGTCATATTTGTAATCTGTTTTAACAATATCAATACGTTTATCTTTTGCGAAACGATCAATTTTTGAAAAATCTCAAAGACTGCAGATCACAAATATATTTCATATTCTAATTGTATTGTATTATAATAAACGAGAAAACCGAAGTTGGGATATTTAGAAGTGAGTCATAAAATGAAACATTTCGTTTTCGACATTTCTTATTTAATGCATTTTAGTGATGAAAGCTCGAACATTTCCATATTAATTATCGTTTTCTGAAAAAGGAAAATATTTATTGTTTCAAAGCATTATAATTTTTTTAATATGTATCCAGTAAATTTTGAGATAAGTGCGTTTAAAGTTTCGTCATCGCTTTTTTCATAATTGATGTTTATTTTATTTTATCCGAAGTCATAATTGGCATATACACGAAAATAATATTTATTTTATTGAAAAATACTATTTTTTTTTCAACATGCAATTCGTATACAAAATATTATAATTGTAGTGTGTTGGTATATAAAGTTTATCTCTCTTTTTCGATCAGAATTTGGGGAATTCTGCATTCCAATAATCGAATTATATCTTTTGATAAAATATACTCTATCATTTATTTAAAAATTTTAAATCAAATTTCTAGAATATTTATTATATTATTAAATGGAGTTACAAAAAGTCGAACATCGATTTTCAGAAAAGTTAATTTTTGACGAATCGTCGGTAAGTAATGTCCTTTTACTATACATTAATCTTAAAAGATAAGTTAAGTTAAGACAGATAAGTTTAATCATAAAATAAATACTAGCAACGTTCAAACATTGTCATCCTTAAATATTGATGATTGTAGTAAATTTATCGAAAATCAAAATAATGAATTCAATATTATTGAAGTACTTAGACACAAGTATTTAGTATTATTATTTCCCTATTGATCCCTATTTGGCCAATAAAAAAGATATGGAACGCGCTTTAGATTAAAAAAATCGTATGACAAATTTAAGCAATTTAATAGAAACCGATTCTAAAATTTGAGACGTGTTCATCTCAAATGAAGCCAATAAACCTATATTTCACTTAATCATTAAACAAAACTATTATATCTGGAGAACGCATCTTATTTTTACATAATCTCTTCATCGAGTAGATTAAAGTCATTGTAAAAATAAAGAAAAGTTTCCACTGTTTTTTGCATACCTAGTTTAGGAAGAAATAGTTTTAATAGAATCAAATGTGATACAAATTCCTTATTCCATGATTTTGAAATCAAACTCATAATCGATATCATAACAAAATCGTAAGTCCGAATCACGATGAAAATCCGTCCGTTTAAATGATTTGTTTATCGATTTATTACATACTGTATCAACGATCCGACATAAATCTGAATATAAAATACAACGATAAATTTAAACCAAGCAACTTAAATTTATTTCAATAACTGAAAATTGAATGAAATTAACAATTCAAATTAATCAATCGACTATTATATTCATTGATTCCATTTATAACCATCAAAATACCCAAATTTTCCTGTGAATTGGTTGAACTTCTGATAATTATAATAGTAGACTGATTTTTCAATAAAATAATGAACGAATGACTTGAATTTTATAAACAATAGTCAATTATTTTTCTCAAAAGATTTGACTAACGATAGTAGCAGTTGAATGACACACTGCTTTCGATAATATTCATCACACAAATACTCTTTTACAATTAAGGTTATATCTTTTTAAACGTTTTTACAATCTATAATAAATTGAACATTACCGGGGCTCGAAGCAAAGCCAAGAAAAATATTTTGCAATTTCAAGAAAGTATCGAAAAAATATTGTATAAAAAAATACTCGGATAATTTTTAATAATTAAACTCGTTATTATGGCAAACTCGAAAAATTAGAATATCCTAGACATGGAAACATTTCAATTTTAAGTGAAATAATTCGTGAATTTTATTGATTTAAAATTAAAATAAACAATTATTGTCATAGCAGTCGAGATTTAAAAATGAAACGCCAAATACGCTTCAAATGATTTATTTTATTTTATTATATCAGAATTTATAAAATTTGTTGAAACGTATTTGCATTCATATCAAATTATCTTGGAACTTCTCTCGATAATGTGGCCTTAGCCAATCGCCATGGAATTTGTATTAAATTTAAATTCCTTCGAGGGTCGTTTAAAGATGGCATTGAAGTCCAGTTGTTATTTTCATCATCATACGTTTCCATTGAGGAAGTTGAGTTACCACCTGAAAATTGTGAAGAATAACAGTAATGTTATATTTCGACCTGTCGAATTATGAATAAAACACGCGAATAAAACTTAACACTAACCTACGATCACCAATTTTCCAAAGAAATTTGCAGCTCCCATTGCATATCTAGTTTGATTCGACGAATGGATCATCGACCATTTACCGGTTTTCGGGTCGAATCTTTCAGCAGTATTTAATTGACCTCCCAAATTAAATCCACCCACCGCATATAAATAACCATTGACAATAGCCACCTAAAGACGAATATAATTTCGAGTGAAACGATAACAAAGTATTTGGAATTGGAATAAAAATAGTTTCGATGCAGCGAGAAGCTACATCGCAGCTAATACTTTCAAATCCTTAATATATTTTTATAAGTATACCCCAGCATATTCTCGTTTCTCTTTCATGGAAGCGCGTTTTCTCCACTGGTCGGTCACAGGGTTGTAGCTTTCGATGTCAGAAAGATGATTTCGATCAGAATTATATCCTCCAACAACAAGAATATCTCCATCTAAAACTGCAGATTGGAATCCCCAACGTTTAATCGACATCGAAGTAAGTGTTTTCCATTTTTTCGACACAGGGTCCCACCTGTATTTGCCATGTTATTTAAAATTATCTAATGAAAATGAATTTGAGTGCAAAATTTACTTACATTTCTACGTAAGGAAGGCCTGTTCCGTTATATCCACCAATCGCGTATACACGTCCTTTGAATTCTACTGTTGCTAGCGAATACCTTGCATATTTCATTGGCGGCAGATTTTCCATTTCACCCGTGTTTAAATCATAGCTCTGAACCTGAAATAGTATTTTTTTGTATTATAAAAATATTTCGATTCACGTTTAATCCTAATTCATACATACCGTATTAACAGCACCACGTTTATATCCTCCAATCAACATTACTTTTTGTTCCAACAATACAGCGGCATATTCGGTTCTATCGCATTGAAAATTTTCTACTTTTATCCATTTGTCGCTTCTCAAGTCGAATATTTCGAAAGTTTTCTGATTCTATAAATTCAATAATATTATTTCAATGATAAATTTGCATTATTAAATTGTCTTGTTAATATACTAACACTTTCATAATAAGAACCAACAGCAATTAAAGTACTATTAGAGTTTCTACAGCTGTTATCATCGCATTCATAGTTATTTTTTTCCTTCTGTTTTGAGGCAATTAAAATTTTAGCAAGACATTTATATGATGGATTGACAGAACACAAGTCGTAGGACTCAGAATTTAAAACCTTAAAGATAAATTTAGTTGAGATAAATAAACTTGGCATACTTAAATATTATATATTTAGTCACGCAATTAATTCAAAATTGTGTTTACATCTGACGGTAAATTTTCAAATTTGATGTAATTGGACAGTTCATCCAAGTGTTGTATTCTCGAAGCGCTGTCGTGGTTTACCCACTTTTTCACAGAATTGAAAACGATCATTTCGGATGTTACGGTAATGTTGGAATCCAGTATTTCTAAAATTTCTGAAAAACCCAAATCCAAGAACGCTGACGAACGAGAAACCTGAATCGTTGATAACTGATGTAGTATAACCACAAATAATGAAAGAGAATTTAAAATAAATTAAAAAGAAAATACCTCTTCGTAATTCTGCCTGATGTATTCGAATGCGTTTTTCCTCAAATTTTCATAATGTTCTGATTTAGTCAATTTCCAAGTTGAAATGCAGTTCGATGAATCTATTTTTCTCTCTAATATTTTTGAACAACCTTCAACAATCGGCAAAATCTTCAAAAAGTTCGCCGACGACATTATTTTATGAAAATTTTTCTCTGTTACGCCTAAATAGTTAAAAAAAATGTACATATGAACATTTATTACAATACAATATGCTATTTATACATAAATCCTTGCTTACTTATAACTCCGGTGTAGCAATATTCGATCAGCGACTTTACAATTTCGACATCCATATCGAAAAGTTCTATATCCGCCCGTGATTCATTTTCAGTGAACACTTTTTCGAAGTATTCACTTGACGATGCTAAAATGATTTTGTGAACGGGGATCCTACATAAAGAAAAATTGAAAACGTTACTATGAGATATAATATTTGTTATTTCGTTTGAATAAATTTAGTTTCCTCACCTTACATTGACGACAGCTATTTCAGCGTCACAAAAATTAATCCTGTTTTTCAAAACAAGAAGACGATCCTGGAACTCTTTCGGATTTCTGATGATGGTTTCCAAATTGCCTGTTTTTGACAATTGACTGTCTGACTAAAATACAAGACAGACAACAGTTTTCGTTTTATACCATTTTTTTATAACCGCATTCAAGATAATTTCAATTATAATGATTAAATTACCACAAGCTTGTGAATAGCAATGATTTCTTTTTTTTAATGAGTTTTGATTTTTGTTAATTTTATCTCATTACATTAAATCTCGTTTATTTCATGTATTATGATTACAAAAATTTCAGACGACAATTTCACAATCTGTATGTTTCAATGTCAAGGGTTTGGCTGCTGATTAATTTTTATCACACATAATTTAAAAGTATTCGTTCGATGACACAAATATTTTTCTAACTGACAATGAGAATTGTTAAGCGTCTTAATAAAAGGAAAAAGAAATGTCCTTTATAGCTACGAATGGATTTCCGATAATAACATATAACGAAAAGCATCAGCTATGCAACTTCGATTTTATACAAAACATATTTTTATTTATCCACAAATCATTTTTCTATTATATTATATCTTTTCGGTTCTTTAAAGTAATTATTTTTTAAATCTTATCGTTTGTTTGAGTTTGAATACAGAGTGTCACAATAAAATGTATACACACTTTGAAAGCTCATAACTTTTACGATTTTTATTATTTTTTTACAAAAACAAATATAAAATCAAAACTTACAATAGACTTAAATTTTAAATAAAGAAAATTGTAGTAAAATGTTACCGAAACTACGGAAATCTCATTTAATTTCAAAAAAATTTAAAACAAATTTTCTAACAAATACACATATGTTATGATACTTATTATTAAAATGTGACACAATTTTAAAACAAATAATTATTTTCGAGATAGTCTGTAAACAACATATCAAAAAACTGTAATTTTCTACAAGTCGAGAAAAAAAAGCAATGCTCCATGAACCGACGCGTAATTTCAGACATTTATTCAGTGAAAAGTTTTTTACTTAAAATGTCAATAATTGAGTACTCCAAGGCTTTTAAGCACACATATTGTATCGCAAAAAAATAATATTCTTTAATTGTAAACAAAAAAACCTTTCTATTTAAATTATATTAGAAAATTCGGTTCTTATTTCTTTTGTGATAAAAAATTGGACCTAGTTTAGAGGTACCATATAAAATTCCAGAACTCCTTAAATCTCGCGCTTATAGATTTTTTTGTTATGAAAATCCATCGAAAATATAGTTTACATTCCAAAAATAGCAGCAGTTAATGAGTTAAAAAAAAATGCAACCGAAATTTAAACAACATAATTTGCGTTGTTTGAATATACATCGCTCCACCTTCTAAACAGTTTCTGATTCAGAACGCTTATAAATTTAATTTTCTTCAGTAACTATACAAATTATAAATCTCTCTTCTTTAATTTCGAATTTTAACATTATTCATAGCTTAATAAATATAAAATCAAAATTATAATCATTGAAAGAATGCACACATTTTATTGGGACACCCATAGTATTTTATTCATTCACTCCACTAACAACGTACAAAATTGTCGATGAGATGGGATTACAAATTAAATAAAATAAAATGAACAATTTTCGATAAATTTCGAAAATTGCGGCCTATCAAATATTGAGAAATGTTAGAAAGAAAAGTTCACTTACCGCTCGAATTGATTGAGCGTTGAGCAACACGAAGAAAAATATGAATTTGGCCTCCATTTTTCTTCAGGAGTCGAATTTTTATGGCTGAAAATAACCGAAACATGCCTTTTTATAGAGCGATAGATAAGATTTTCAAAGTATATGTAACTGGACCATACATTAATTTAGCGATAAGTGTAAAATAGTATAATTTTTCAAACCCATCTCTGGCGCTGTTTTAAACTCAACACTTTTAAATTAATTTTTTTATTCGTTTGATTCGAACTAGTTGCGGGTTTAAATTTTTTCGTCATTTTTTCTTTTCTTGTTTCCTCGTGTGTTTCATGATTGTAAAAACGCGTTAACCGAAGTTGGAATATTTAGAAACGTGTCATAAAATAAGTAATTCAGTTTCAACGTTTTCTTTGGTGCAATTCAGATTATGAAAATGACGAAAGCCCGAAAACTTCCATGTAAATTATATTTTTCTAAAAAGGGGAGGTATGACTTTGGAATCTGTGATCTCGATGATTTTCTTTTTGTGAAGATTTTATAAAATATCCTTATTATTTTATAACCCATTAATATTAATCATTCAAAATTTTAAACATTTTTTTTTAAACAAGATAAACGCATTTGAATCTAATTTAAAATCGATGAAACTTGTGAAAATTGAAAAAAAACGTGTTTTTTTTTTCAAAATTGTTTAAGGTTACTTTCGATTACAAAAATTACGTGTAACTATAAGTTTGTTTTCTTTATTTTTTTTTTCTTCTTTTGCGAAGTAACATATTTATTTCTTACAACAAGTCCATCGTAATTTTACGAAAAAGACGTGATTAACTATTATAAAACACGATTAAAAGCAGGACTTTTCAGGCCGAAACTGGACATTTGGTCACTCTAACTGCAAATCACATATGAAAATGTTCATAAATGTGTGAATTTATTATAGAAATTTCATTATTTTTATATTCTGGACTACTTACTATATTTTTTTCTTGTACTGAAGGAATGTGCCGCGACACAGTGATTACGAAGCACTGCTGTACGTAATTAAAAATTTATCTCACTCACACTACTACAGCGGAGATTATATACATTATATTAAATTAAAAGATATACCAGTCAAAAATTGGAATTTACATACACCTATACATATACGCGTTTTTATGTCTAATTTTCTGAAGGTGTTGACATCATAAACGTTTTTACGGGACATTTTTTGTCAAAATTTGCGCCGAAAAAAGAGCATTTACATTTGCTTTAATTTGAAAAAAAGTTGTAGAAAGCCATCGCATACTTTAGAAAGCTTATCATAATATCATAACTCAAACACTTTGAAAATTATAAATCCAAACACTTTAAACGATGAATGAATATTAATAATATCGAAAAACTTCAAAAACAATGATATGTTAAAAGATAATAACCGATTAGTTGCATTCACCAAACTATGCTCTTTCAAATTACCACCAGTTTCTATGACACGTGCATTTTCTAACTAAGCCAGAGGTGGCCAACTGAAATCATTTGGTTGGACAAATAAAATAATGCATGTCTTTGAAAGGCCACACATAAATATTTAAAAAATTTATAATAATATGATAGTTTTTATATAAAAAAAAACTTACAATTAAGATATTTTATTATGTTCAAAAGCATATCTCGAAAGGGCCAATCGAAACCCTCAATCGGGCCACATATGTCCCACGGGCCTCAGTTTGGCCCTGGCTGTTCTAAGCAGTACTACTTCAAAACGTACGAAAAAGAGGAAAATTGGGTCCCTGAATGGTTCGCCTCAAAAAAAAAGGTTCCATTTGGACGGTACCCCGAATTACCTAAAATATGGGTGAATTGTAAAACTATCGTTGAAAATTACCTTGAATAAAGAACTTTAGACGTTTCTCTTGAAATTATCGTGTTTAGTATCGACCGATAAACTTACAATTAGTACGTATCTCCTTTTTTTCTCTATCTACGTCTTGATTTGTAATAAAAGCACAGTTTTCGCTAGAGGAAGGGTTCAACTTTATCAAAGTTTGTCTTGTCAAATAACAACTCTATAAAACCATTTTAATTGATTAATAATCAGTAGCTTCAGCTGACTTTACGATGATTATGCGATATTTGGAAAATGTACAATTAATTAGAAAATAATTTGGTAATTACGAAAACTTTAAACAATACTCATTAAAAATATTCAACCACAGTGATTTATAATATAAACAACTCGGAGAAGACTCAAAACGTCTCAAAAACAAGATAACTCGTTACAATTTCTAATTTTTATTATTATTTGGTTATAGCCTTGACATGTAGTTCAAATATAATCTTTTTATCATAACCGACGGGTAAATATATTGGCTTCAAATTTGATAGATTTTGATTTGACGCGAAGATCAGCTGTTGCATCTTGAACATTTATTTTCATCCTGAACAGCTTTTATTTTTCCGTTTTTACTTATCAACTACTATTTTTCCGTTTTTAATTTCACAACTTATATTTTTCCCATCTTAAATTTCCAGCTTCTACTTTTCAGCTACTATTAGATAAATTAATATTAAATTAAAATAAATATTGTAATATCTACAAAATATTATAAAATAATTTAAATAAACATTTCACATTTTCAACTATATTCAAAGGGTAAATATACATACTGTCATTATATTGTATTTTCAAAATTTTTCCTCAAATCACACGTGCGATGTTATTAACATCGGGCCTACCGCTAGTTACATTATAATTTGTATGGCAATCGATATAAAAAACTCAAATGCGAAACGATATTAAAAAACTGAACATTTTCTTAGTTTTTCCGGATTTCAAAGCACATTTTTGCCAAATTTGATGAAAATTCGTCTGTCGATTTAGGAGTTTAATGGATACATACATAAACTGTTTGAATTTTATATAATGATCCGATGTGACCGAATTTTTTTTTTTTTATTTGGAGTTAGCGATTAATGGGTGTTGTTTGGAAAATGTTATATTATGCGATTATCTTGAGTAAGATTTCTTCTTATGTTATATTTTTAAAATAGTGGGAAAATGAGTGATACAACTACTAAATTGGAAACGAAACTTTCATATCGATATTTGCAGTTTATTTTTTTTGTCGTTCTTACATCGCTTACAATTAAATACTTTGGCTGTGTTTGATTTTGTATAACTTTTTATCTCGTCTTTTTTTATATTATATTATATAAAAAATTATAACAATAATATTGTTTTTACACGAATCAAATTGGCGTTAATATAAAAATATATCTTCAACAACAACCGATCAAACCGATCATATGTGCATCGTTTAACGTTTTCTGTCAAATGTGATAGTTGATGTGCCTTATGACAGTGGTAGCGAACCTTTTTTCGTTCAAAAATTTCCAAAAATCTTTTTACTGAGTGTCGAACGTACCAAAGAAATTTTAATACCTTTCATAAGTATGTCCTAAAACACATCAACTGATATATTTGACAGAAAACTTGTGATAATTGTGTCTATGATTCGTCTACGCCAGATAACTCATATACAGGGTCTTCCCCGGGACTTTGATAACTTCTAATCGGATTTAAAGTGGCTTAGAGTCATGATAGAGAAGTGAGAGTGATACCATTCCGAATAAAATCGGCTACAATTTATTTTTCATTTTTACCCCCCCCCTCAAATTTTACCTATCCCCCCCTTTTCCATCGTCGAATGGGTAAAAAAAAAATTATTTGAACTGTACGAGTTAGTGGACGGAAGTGCGCTATTCGACGATGGAAGAGGATGGGGGGAGGGGTAAAAAATTAAAAATAAATTGTAGCCGATTTCATTCAGAATGGTATCATTCTCACTTCTCTATCATGACTCTAAGTCACTTTAAATCCGATTAGAAGTTACCAAAGTCCCGGAGAAGACCCACTATGACGCAAAAAGTTTTTATTTCTAATGAGAATTTCTTGACCCATAAATCCCGTTCCATCCAAGTGATTTTATTTGACTTTTTTTCAAAAAAATTTCGCTATATAAATCATAAAAATAACACATACGTCCTTTTAATTCCCGGAATTATCATTTGTGTGTCACTCTCACACAAAAGAAGCGAAACTTCTACCAAAAAATCATAATTAAAAAAAAATCCTCACAACTCCCAAAAACACTCCCATGACCCCTAAAACGAAAAAAATCACTCCCACAAACCTTCCAATCCCACAAAACCGTAAAAACTCAAACCCCATAGCAAATTCGCACCAAACAAAGCGTGGCCATTCGCAAACACACAGTTTTTCGGACCCAATCCTCTGCAGAGAACGTTTATTGGGCTTGGAGAGTCTCCAGCTCTGCACATTCGTCACGGTGCACCCGTTTCCAATTGCCTATGAAATTGAGACGTGCTTTCCGAAAGCTGGGCAAAGCTCTGGAGTGTGGAAGTGGCGGTGTCGTTGTGCTGCGGCGTGGTAATAAGGCGTTTAAAGGGTTGTTGGGTGTTTGAGGTGTGATGTATTAATTGGGGATTGAGGGAGTTTAGTTTGATGGTGGTTTTTTGGTGTGAATAGTTGTTTTATGGATATTTTTTGTTTGTATAGGTGTCTCAAAATTTACGCACAAAGTAATTTTGATAGAAGTCACAGATTTCTAATTAAAAATTATAATTTTTTTTATTGATTCATATAGTATATACAGGGTCTTCCCCGGGACTTTGATAACTTCTAATCGGATTTAAAGTGACTTAGAGTCATGATAGAGAAGTGAGAATGATACCATTCCGAATGAAATCGGCTACAATTTATTTTTAATTTTTTACCCCCCCCTCAAATTTTACCTCTCCCCCCCCTCCTTTTCCATTGTCGAATAGCGTACTTCCGTCCACTATAACTCGTACAATTCAAATAATTTTTTTTACCCATTCGACGATGGAAGAGGGGAGAGGTAAAATTTGAGGGGGGGGGTAAAAATGAAAAATGAATTGTAGCCGATTTCATTCGGAATGGTATCACTCCCACTTCTCTATCATGACTCTAAGTCACTTTAAATCCGATTAGAAGTTATCAAAGTCCCGGGGAAGACCCTGTAGTATAGGGTTATGTGTTAATAGCATATTGGGTAAATGGATTATACAAATCAAATCCAATCTTATACAAATCAAATTCTACCTTATACTTCAAATTAAACCTTTTATGAATCATGGTCAACCATCGTAGATTTATTTTCTTCGTTTTTCATTTTTTTTTTTTAAGATTTCATGAAAAATATAAAGAAACGTTAGGTACATATCCATGATATTTATTTTCAGATTGATTTATTGAAATATTTTATTAATTATGTATGTATGTATGTATGTATAAATTTTTGAAAATCTCTAACTATGATTATCAAAGTCAAATTAAAGATTATATTATATTTCATTGATTTTTATTACATCGGTTTTACTAATTCATTTCTGATGGTTGAAATTAATTTATAAAAGGTTTAATTTGATGTTCAAAAAGTTGAATTTAGAGTGTGAAAGCTGTATGTGTCTCATATTGTTCAAGTTATTTTTTATAAATTTTAGAACATTCATGCTAATTAAATTAGTGTTTACAACAGACTCTACATATATAAAAATACATTGCTTACATTTTTTTGTTAATTGAATTTGATTTGTAAAAGGTTCAATTTAAAATTTTAAACGATGAATTTGGTTTGAGAATGATTGAATTTAGAGTATAAAAGCAATAGTTTGACATTTATAAAAATATATTTTTAAATAATTTTTTTCTTAAGAAACCGCACTTTTTAGGACCCTCAAATTTCCGCATAAAAATACATTGCTTACATTTTTTCGTTAATTAGATTTGAATTTTAAAAGGTAATGATCGAATTTGGAGTATAAAAGTTTGATATTATAAAAAAAATATTTGGAGTTAATTTTTTAGAGAAACCACACTTTTTAAAACCCCAAATTTCCACCACATTACAAAAATCAAAACACACACTCTCAATGGCGAAAAGAACGCAAACAGAATTCAAAACCTATTACCGACGAATAAAAAAAAAATAAAAAAAAAAGTGCAACATCGAATTTGGAAAGCGCTCTTTGGCCAAAGGCGATTTATCGGCGGATTCATAAATTTTTCATTGGTCAGCGACCGCTCCGATGCTCTCGCGTTCATATGCTAAAAGCCCTCCCGGCGATGGGTGGAAAAGGGGGTGAGGAGGGTCGGGGGAGGGGGATATGAGAGAGGGGGCGATGAAGGTGAAGGAGGGGATGAGGAAGGGGGCAAAGAGAGGGTGAGGAGAGGGGAAGGGACGAGGCGAGGGGGAGGCTTTCTAGATCGCGATCCGGCAATTTGCAAAAGTGCCCGTCTACGTGCTCCGGCGAGTGTAAAACGCAGCGCGAAAGCCTACACAACAAACTTTCCGTTTTTCCGACTCTCTAATGCAAGAGCAAATATTGTTTTTGTTTGGTGCGATTTTCGAGTGGGAAAGTCGATTCCATTATGGCTAGGCTGACCATACGTCCCGTTTTCGTCGTGTCTTGCGTTCGTACCGACGTTTTCGTAAAATTGTTTCATTTGTCCCGTTTTGCCGGTTCACATAATATATTTTGCTGGACATAAGATGACTGAATTTCTTTTTATATTCACAAAATAATATTTTTTAATGCGTTTTCCTTGAATCTATTTTGCTTAATAATTTAATTAAAGTCTTATTTTTATTTTTTAATTTGTATCATTCCTCGAAACTACAATAGGGTTGAAATCAAAACTCTTGTTTAGCTCTCCAATGCTCAAATACAGTTTCCTTAGAAATTTTTACCTTTTACCTTCTGCTCTTGTTTATTTTAATAATAATAATAATAATAATAATCATAATAATAATAATAATAATAATAATAATAATAATAATAATAATAATAAAAACATTTATTTATATAAAAAAATACATAAATATAGTTCATACTTAAATATAAATACAACAATACCACCCTGGCATGACAGGTTTCCCCAAACCGCCAAGGTGGTTAACAAAATAAATAAAAAAAATAAATAAAAAAATATAAAATAAAAACATTCATATAAAGCAGTAATATTTAAAAATAAAAATACAGAAAAAAAAAAAGAATAATCACACCCATCTGCTTAAACAATCACTCACACAAAAGGTCCAAATTGCTCCTGATAAACACGTTCAACTTATTCACACGAACCTGGAACAAGTCAAGACGCCTTATTTGTCTAAATGTATTTAAAATTATATTATCCATTATTTAAAAGATATTTTGAGTGATAAATTCGTTATTTAATGTATGATATTGGAAAAAATATGGGTGGGCAAATATATTTTATCGCTAGTGTATTTTATTAACGATATGAATCGAGGGAGATTTTTTGAACGTGTAACAATTTTTTTTTTTTATATAGGTGGGGCATTTTTTTTCTGAGCGTCCCGTTTTGGGTTCTGGGAAATATGGTCACCCTAATTATGGTGGACCGCCGATGAGTGCTTTCCGATCGTTTTGGATTAGTTTGTTGAAAATGGGGGTTTGAATTTTGATTCGGTGATGATCGCGGAATGATAATGAAGTAATTACTCTGGAGTTATCGTTGAGTAATAATGATTGTTTATGCGACGATTGCTTTGAATGAAATAATCTTGTGCAATTAGAATTTCAAATGAAGTGTCGATTCCGAAATTCACGGTTTGGTCTTTGGTAATATTAAACAGTATGAGCAACTAATTAATATCATTTCAAATACAAATTATCGCATTAGTCATTTTATGCTAGCGACTAAGAATAATTATCGTTATTAGCAACTTCAATCGCTAAAATATTATAATAAACAGATTTTCTTTGATCAGTAGACTAGTATTTTTCAACGATTTTTGTCGCTGAAAAATCGTTCACATAACGTATTATTTTTAAGATTATAATTGTAATTATAATAATTATTAATTTTGTTGTCGTTATTATTATTATTATTATTATTATTATTATCATTATTATTATTATTATTATTTTAAACGTTCCATAAACATATGAACACTAATAGGTGCGGTGATGTGGCGCATACCCTAAATTTTTAAATCTAATTGTAAGTACACCTAATCCTCTTTTTAAACGGTTTTTTTTCACGTTTCAAGGAAGATTACTTTTTTTACACGGATTTTTTACTATAACACGGTATGAAAATAATAAAAATATGTATTATTATACCACAATGGTAAGATTCGCTCCAGGCCAGTATATTGATATAACTATTTGTATGTAATTATAGTTTTTAAATAAAAAATTTCGATGTTTTTTGTTGATTTTTCACAGCGAAAAATTTTCACATTGCACATTTTTTGTAAAGTACATTTGGATGGAAGTTCTATTAAAATATAGTGATGGAACCTATCTCCAATTTTTGTGTAGTCGCCAAACATTTTTTACACGGTTTTAATTTACACAGTAGTCTCTGGAATGTATTCTCCGTGTAAAAAGAGGATCGGATGTATACAGCGCATACACATACATATATTAGCATATACACATATGAGTATACGCCGAAAAAAATTCAATAAACCACCTTCCAAATCCGATACTAACTATATTTTAAATAAATCAACCCATCCAAGTACGATACGTTATAAAAAATTATTTTAAGATACCAAATATTAGACCATGCTCTACCGCATACCACTTAACGACACATATTCAAATCGCACGAAACTCTAAACTCCCAGTTCCATTATTTCAATAGAACACTGTACTTTGGAAAACTTCCATAAACTTTGACTGGAACGAGCTCAATGTATCGGCAGTGCATTACCAATATTGAATCCGCTCTAATTGTATTCCTTTTATACACCGAGATTGTTATGAAGCAAAAAGCTAAAACGGTCTCAAACGAAGACGATAATTTATTCCATAATTATTAATAAGCATTTCACGTGTAACAATGCTAATCGAATGTGATCGTTCGTTTTTTAGTCCACCGTGTACTTGCAGGAGATTAATTATGTATGCGCTAAGGGCAACGGCGTCAGTAAAATTACGCAAATAAACCCAAGTTTAAATGAGTTATTTCGAACACATCCCATAGGAATTTTATTAAAAAGGAAGCGTTTCGACGTTAAACTGCAAAAATGAACGTTTTCATGACGCCTGAAAAAAAAAATAAAAAAAAAGCACTGAATAAACGTAAATCCACGTAACAAAAAACAATAAACGCTGATTGCATTTCGCCGTTTTTGTTTCGTCGCAATTTCCTGACAATCGTTGTCCATTATGCTGAAATAAAGCAATATTGTGTGTGTGAAATGCGTTTAACTTTTGTCAAATTTCCGTGTTGGTTTTGTATCATGTTTGAATTTTTCCGGAAACTTCTCATCGAGCGGTAGTTTTGTCTGTCATTAAAAAATTTAAATATTTTTATATGAGCCGTTATATTAAATTTGAAAATGAAGCATCTCTATTTTTCTTTGTTTTGCGTTTTTCTATAGCATTTTTTATAAAGTAAATTTTGATGGAAGTTCTATCCAAATATAGTGATGGAACCTATCTTCAATTTTCGTATGACCACCATACATTTTTTTACACGGTTTTATATTTACACGCTAGTCTCTGGTACGTATCCCCCGTATAAAAAGAGGATTGTATAACAACTGATATCACATTATCAAAAATGATATTAAGCTTTCGCATAATTTATTTCCCAATGCGTTATCACTGTTTGCAAAACGTTTTTCGTCAAAGCGTTTCGAGCGGTTCAATCGTCTCGAATATAATTTTGAACCGTTCGATAAACCACATTATTTGATAGAACATTAATTAAATGTGATGAAATTGAATTTGCACCGATGCGATGTAACATTGTCACAAAGTGAACATTATCCGCAATCGATGAACCGAATAAATCGAACGGTTCGAACGGATACTGTACTTTACAGACGAAAATAATCAGAGGAGAATGGGTTTATTTCGAGTGATTCGAGTGAAAATTTTTGATGTTTCTCGTTTAATATAAATTTGAAAAGTTTCGTATATAATTATATCGAATCTTGAAAATTTTCAAGTGATTTTTCATAATATTTTGAACTAAAATTGTAAAAAAATCAATCGATAGTTTAGTTTTGTCAAATTTTCTCATTCTAACTGGTTACTAAAGTTATCATAAAGGCATAATCATAACATTATCCTAAAGGCATAATCAGTAAGTGGATTGTCAATTTTCGAAATGCTTCTTTTAAGTGCCCGAATTATCAAAAATTATACATATTATAAAGATGATGTGAAAATCCGCCAAAATTTCTTTGTTGTTCAATTTTCTTTAACGACTAAAATTAAGCGACATGTATATTAATATGGTCAGTCGAATTCAAGTCTTAAAATGACTAGATTTTTAAAATTTCAGAGGACAAAAAAATAATTTAAACTCATTTAATATCTAAAAATAGTTATTCGAAAATTCAAATTGACAAACAAATGTTATTATTCATTCCATTTTGACAAAATTTCACTACATGTTAAAGACGGCACGTTTTACTTTTAAATTAACTGTAATAGGATAATTTTCCTAGATGAAAAAAAAATTTTTTTTTAAAAGAACAGAATTTTTGAAGATGGCAGAGTTTTCAAAAAGAGGACAATCTTTCTCAAAGGTCTAGTATAGTTTGGTTTGACAAGTGGTATCAAATTGATACTACTTGGCAAAAATGAGTTATAGTTATCAAAGTAATTAAAAGTTAACATTAAACTCTAGAGTGAGTGTAAACTTGAATGTATTTGATTGGTCAAGTGAGTGAGAAAAAATATATGAATATTTTATTTATATATTTATTTATTTATTTTATTTATATTTCACAGGAAAACATACAGTGCTAACATAAGTAAAAAATATATACATATGTATACATATTTCTATTATGTTCACATTGCTTATACTCACTTTTCTTATACTCATTTTGCTTATACTCACTTTATTTATTCTCACTTTGCTTACACTCATTTTGCTTATACTCACTTTGCTTATATTCACTTTTCTTATGAGATACACTTACGCTCACCATAAAGTTTCACCCTTACTTTCCTTTTATCACTATACAAATCAGTAATAAACAACCCTTTTTGCGAAGTTAACGTTCTTTTATATCAGTCTTCATAATAATAATAATAATTATTATTATTATTATATCATTATCATTATCATTATCATTATTATTATTATCATTATTATTATTATTATTATTATTATTATTATTATTATTATTATTATTATTATCATCATCATCATCATTATTATCATCATCATTATTATTATTATTATTATTATTATTATTATTATTATTATTATTATTATTATTATTATTATTATCATCATCATCATCATTATTATTATCATTATTATTATTATTATCATCATCATCATCATCATTATTATTATCATTATTATTATTATTATTATTATTATCATCATCATTATTATCATTATTGTTGTTATTATTATTATTATTATTATTATTATTATTATTATTATTATTATTATTATTATTATTATTATTATTATTATGATGATGATGATGATGATGATAATAATAATGATGATAATAATAACAATAAAAATAATAATAATAAAAATAATAAAAATAAATAATTTCTAAAACATGCCGAACAACCGAGTGTACCCTCGAGCAGAAACGTGTCGTATATTTGTAATACATATAAAAGCGCATACCGCATGCTAATGTGGGACCTCTCGGCGAGCACAAAGCGATTTTAATATTCGGCGCCGCCAGAAGTGGCCAACCTTTTCGAATCCACATCTTTTTTTTCTCACTCGAAAACCAATTTTGCCGATCGGGTCGCCACGATTTTCGTCCTCTCGTCCTTTTTATATCCCCCCCCTTTTATATTTATATATCTCTCATATAGACCGCCGTCTTGTGTTTATGTGTGTATTTTTTTTCCACATGCGAGTCGCTTATTTATCTTTTGATCCTCGGGGCGCTTTTCCGGCAACTAAAATGTTAACATTTTAAGCGTTTTTGTGATATTTGACTAAAAATTTTCATGTCAAACACCGATTTTGCGGAATGCGATTCGGAAATTTTATTCGAAAGTGTGATTGAATTATTTTTACGGGTGGAAAAAAATGGGAGTTTTGACAAAAAGATTCCGGCATGAAGCGGCTATAAATCAAGTGGAGTCAAAGAGGCATTTCAACTTTTTAAATAAATTATATCGAAGAAGAGAAATGATCGATCGTTATCTTTAAATAAGTAGCTTAGCGGTCGAGATTACGGGTAATTGATATCGCAAATGAGCCGAACGAGACATGAAAAAAAAACGATCATCCGATTATAAAATAATCTCGTTATCCACTTTTTTTTAAATAATATATACTTCATATAGAATAGAGCATATACCCAATTATTATCGCTGAAGATAAAACGTGAAATTCCAGAACAAATTAGATATATAAAGCTCCAAATATTAACAGTTAATTCACTTGTGTCTATTTTTATGCGATATATGCGTTCTACAGGGAATCGCATATAAAAAAATCGCATAAAAAAAGACTTGAACTATAAATAGAAAACTGAAGGTTAGGTTTCATTATTTTTTAAAACCGCATAACTTCAGATAGACTCGTTATAATTAAGAACCCGACCAAACTTTCAGCCGACAAAAAGTCTGTAGTTTCCTAGCCTCAGTATTCAAATTTTCTTGTCAATATATAAAATTTATAGTAGATGATAGAAATAATAACAATTTTCAAAACAAATAAAATTCTAAGACTTTGGAGTCAAATTCAGAATCGATACAACCCTGGTTTATTACCATAAAAACTGAATTTTCTATAAGTATGAAAATTTCTATAGACAAAACTGAATATTATATTATTATGGATTATTAATAAATGATATTGTAATTTTTAGTGAATTCCCTTGGGAAAATTCGTTATCAATATTATATTTTTATTCGTTCGATGTCTGCTCGTTTCCAATTACCCTTAAACATATTAAATGGAATTCTTAAACGATTTATTAAAAGTTCAGATGAAAATGGTCCTTTTTGGTATTAATCATTTCTGCGAATAATAATATCTGACGCGCATAATTGTTATTTATAAATGCCATTTGGATTCTATCAAAATGAAATGTTAAAATCCGATTTTCATATTCGTAGAAAAATTATTTATATCTATTAATAATTTAAAGATGAATTGTCAAATTTTGACTTTTAAAATATATATTTTTCACTTAAACAATTATTTTTTTTTAGATATAAAGTTCTATTGGTAATTATATCGAAATGGTGTACGGAGAAACACATTTTACGCATATTTAACTCGTACAAATTTTCAACAAGAATATATTTCCCAAATTTACTTATACAGAGTGTACGAAAATTTTTGAATACTTAAAAAATAATAAAAATAAAAAAATAACCCCAGAAAATGTTTTTCATATTTCTTTTATTCAATCGATTTTCTCAATTGGAATCCACGTTTAGGCCTTTTCCGAACACGCTGTATATATTCATAAATACGTCTGTATGTATACATTTTTACAACGTAATTAAGGAAGATGCAAACTCTCAGTTTAAGTCAATTAGCAAAACAAACTTGAACGTATTAAGTAAAGTTTACGACTTCTTCCATTATACGGGAAAACGGCGCCGCATAAAGCAAACCCTACACCCCTTGGCCCTACAAACGCTAATATTCAAAAATAAATACAAAAAATATATATACTACATATATTTTTTCAGGTCTTTAAGGCCGTATCGATGGAATTATATTACCTGAAGAGTTTATGTTGTTTAGACACCTTTTTTTAATGTACTAGCGTAAATTTGTTTGTGCGTATATAAAAATGATCATTTTTAACGATAATTTACAGTAGAAAATAATAATAATAATAATAATAAGTATAGACATTCCATCAACGTGTAATTCTTATCTTTTTTTTAATATAAATTTTATTATATCTTCTTTGTATTAAAATATACGTCTGTTAAATCTTGAGATATCTTGTACACCAGATTTTCAAAAGAGAGTTCTATTTAATGCCTCATATCTCCGTCATTTTTTATTAGTTATTATTTTTAATTATTTGTAAAACTACTATGTACATATACATATGTAGTATAAAATAAAAATTATTGTATATACGTAAAGCTGCGTCAAAAAAAATGTTTATTTTTATACCTATTTTTCCGATCGGGAAGGTGGTATAATCCCTTAAAGAATTGAAAGAAAAACTTTTGAAAAGTAAACTACTCTCTTACCGACAAACAAACTACGTTTATTTTATCACATTCATGTGCTAAATAACGTTTAAAATGACATTGATTCACATTTTACTACATATTTTTGATAACTACCCTCAGGCAAAGTAGGTGCAGAGAGTGAGAATTTTTATAATAGCAGCTTGGTAATTGACTAGTATTTATTAAGATTTCAAAAAAATCGTATGTTATAGATTTTTTTTATTATTTTTCCATTAATTTGCACGGCAAAATCAATAAGAAATCATTATTCAATTTTAGACAATTTCACCCATGCATACCTATGTATGTAATTTATTATGGCAACTAATTATTTGGCTAGTTAATAACAACTAAAATGATCAGTAAAAAATTGTTAAATTATCAGTTAAGTTAGGTTACTACTACGTGTGACTATATTGAGACTTGTTTCAACAAGCTCAAACAGGTTTCCACGTGCATAGAACCGAACAACAACCATATACTTTGTTTTTACTGATCAAAATAGGATCTTTTAACTGATCAATTAAATACAGGCCATTTATTATTAAAAATCAAAAATCCCCAACACCATAACAACAACCCAGAAAACGCCCCTAAACTCAACTCGGACATAATTTTTTGCGCACTTTGCCGCGAAAATTCGAAAACGCGCCGATACGAACGTTAAAGGCGACCTAAAGGCAAACGCAAATAACCTCCTGGAAAAAAGTATCCGAAAAAAGCAGGTATTTTTTGTCGGGAAAGCTCAAAGTTTAGTCACTTGCACCATATGGCCGGTGGGGAGCTTTTATTCATACATTTGGCGAGGCTCGCTCTGCATACACGTACTTTTGCACACACGTACACTTTACGGCCCCCGAGCTTTTTGAGTTCCACCCATGAAATATAAATTACGGTTTGGCAAAAAATAAATATATATCCGGGGCGCTGACTGGCCAGCGGGCGCTGAAAAAATAGCGCTTTTAGACGGAAGTACGTAGTGGACTGTTTGCATGGAAGGAGTGCAGAATCGACATGGAAGCGTGCACCGGTTCACTTTAGGGTTTGTTTTTTGCTTTTTGTGGACGGTGTTGTGGTTGGGATGGGAAGAATATTCGTTTTGGATAGTTGGGAGTGTTGAAAGTGTAGAGTTTCTGTTGATTCAATCAAATTTTTTCTTATGTTTATAGTCAGACTCTGACATGAGAAAATGATATACAAGTATCCCTCGATTCACACAATATAAAAATTTTATGTGCCCATACAAAAAATAGGTTCCAGGGCAAAAAACACGTAAATTGAGACATGAAGTCTATTATACTAAATAGAAAGATTGGTTTAGGAAATCGCGTAAAAAAAAGCTAATAAAAATAAAGTTAAATTAAAATAAAACTATAATTAAATTAAATAAGAAACGAAATAAAATCTCGTCTCATAAGTTTTAGCAACAGATGACACTTTTTCTCCTTTTTGTAAACGATCCAAAATTTCGATCTTTGTTTGTAATGATATGACTTTCTCTTAACCGGCAGCTTTTTAGCTTCATTTGTCATTGTAGGGCTGTATTAAAAATATGTCTTACAATTAGTGAAAATATACTACAAATGAAAAAAAAAAACAAATAATATGTAAGTATTTTTATCATTTGTACATAAAAAATCACTCGAGAAAGTAGTAACAAAAACAATCCTCAGACTAATTAGTGAGGTGCACTGCTTAAGGAAAGAGGAAAGGGGAGGGGGGGTAAACAGTCAAATCGATACCGACGTGTGTACGACCGTTATTTTTATCTTACTAAATAATTTTTATTTAATTAAATAGATGGCATTATGCAATATTGTAATTAATTAATTAATTAAAAAATTGTTTGCTTGACCGCGTTAATGTGAAATCGCGTAAAACAAGTACCGTATAAATCTGGGGATACCTGTATATTATTTTGTTTTAGTTTGAATGTTAGTTTTAGCTATATGCTGTTCTTTATGTTATATTAGTATTATGATTGTTATAATTTAATTTCACTGACTGTTGAGGTTTTTTTTTTTTGTTTTCTCCCCCACTTTTTTGTATATAGATTTGTTTTGAAGAGATTTTTAACTTACTTTACTTGTAAGTGAGGGGAGAGTGTAGTATCTGAATATCTTGTTGTAGTGATGGCTGACAGTTAATAAACAGACATAACATTTGAGGCGTATTAATTAATTATACCCTCACAACATCCGGATATAACACTTGAACTTCAAATTAAGCCTTTTACAAATCCATTTCAATCGTCAGAAAGTAATATTAAGACAACTGTCATAGTAATCAATAAAATATTATATTTCATTGATTACTAAGGCAATGATCTTAATAATACATTCCAATGGATGAGTTTGAAGTTTAAAAGATTTAATTTGAAATTCAAAAGGTTGAATTTGAAGAGCAAAAATATAAAAGTATGGAAAAACCAATCATATTTAACAAATCACCTTTGAAAATTATGATAAAATCAATTTTTATTTTGTCTCTGTTAAAAAAAGTAAAACAAAACAACAAAAAATTTAAATAGTTTAAATGGTTTCTGTTTAAAAAAAAAAACAGAATTTCACTATTTCATTCATATATTTTGTGAATGATAATTTTATGGTGGAAGATCTGAATGTGATCCATGGAACTGTGAAACAACGTTTAAACTAACTACATTTAAAAAATACTAATTATTAGTATTTTTTAAATGTATTCAGTTAATTTATTTTACTATTTTTGATCATTTGACAACTGGTAAAGTTGAGTTATAGAATATGAGTTTTTAAAATGAAATTATATAATATTTTATCAGCGAATGCCTTTTTATCAACATATCCGTTTTGAAAAAAACAATCGTGTTTTGTATTAGTTAGTTTTGATTATTATACTCGTATGTTAGGTTCAAATTTTAATGATAAATATATGATTATTTTAATTATACGTACATATAAATTTCATAAACACTACGCACCAGAATCATAATTATATAAACGAAAAAAGTTTTTTTTTTTTTTTACGATAATACATTGTTGAAATTAATCATTTCCGTTCGCATTGAAAGAGTTTTAAAGTACAGGGCGTTCGGAAAGTGTAAGTGCAGTTTAAAAACACTCAATCACTAAAGTGCACTCACCCTTTCCGAACACCCATATAATCAGGAATTTAGTAAAAAATTCTTTAGTAAATCATTTTCGATTCTTAATTTGGTATAAGATATGCTTGAATACATTTTTAAAAAACGTTCTGTAACGTCAAAATATATTTATTTCCATTTTCAGTTAAAGAAAATGGACCTATTATTATACGTGTATCTAACGCTTATTCGTTCGAAAAGTTTTTAGTCAAGTTAGGTTAGTGATAATTTCAAGTATTTTCTTGGAACGTTCATTGTTGCGATGGCAATAGTCGAAAAATTTTACGTAATTTATGTTATCACTTTGTATGTTTTTGACGTTGTTTTTTAACCCGCATGACCTCTGATAATTGAAATTTGATAATATTCTTTTTAAATGGACGGAATTTCAGTGATTGGCACGTACGAGGTTTTTATGGCATCAATTCTAATTTTGATTTCAGAATCATGGAATGAAGGATTTAATTATTTCCCATTTGATTCTATTAAAGATATTTCCTAATCTAGACTGAGAAATGGTGGAAACTTTTCTTTATTTTAATATATTGATTTTAATCCATTCGACGAAGAGAATATGTAATTAGAATTCCGAACAACCAAACCTAAGACACTGAGCAAGCTAATAAAAAGCTTGAAAAATAAGAAGCAGTCTCTAGACATTAAAGTTTTGTTTGATGATACCAACATAATTTCTGGTATTATCCAAATTTTTCTAGTTACATTATACAAGAAACTTAAAGCAAAACTTATCTTGTAAGCAAAGATTTTTCATAGTAGAAGACAGATTATCAATGGTAATTGGAAGAGATTGACTGTCATTGTTACAATTGTGGCCACCAAGTTATGAAAAAGTTTGTGAGACAACTAAAGATAAATTAATGAAAAATGATAAACGTGTTGAACTTCAAAATTGCATTAAGAATTTGGAAACCAAATTGGAACTAATTTTGGCAATTAATTTAAATTTGGGCAACATTGCATTGGTGCATCTGCGATCTGTCAAATTTTTTTATCGGGCTGTTACTATTTTTTTTCTATTACAACCTCTTAGATTACAGTCTCAAATTTAATTGCTAGTTGCGATATTGTGATTTGCAAAGTTTCAGGTCGATGTAACGATTGGAAGTAGGTGAATTTAAAGCTTTAGTATTTGACAGAGGTGCAGGTTCACTCACCATATACGAATCGCAAGCTAACAGTCGCCGATTTGCAGTGAAATTGTAAAGCCCAATTACACCATGTTTAAATTTTAAGGGTATCAATATTCGGCCCAGTATAATGGTGTCAGTTCGAGCAGTATAATTTAGCATTTCGCACAGTAAAGTTTTCAGTAACAAAAAAAATGATAAAACATAACTTAAATCAAAATATTCTTAATTTGCATAATATTTCGTATGGAAATCAATCACATTTTGTATATTATAATGACTATTTGTTTAATAACAATAATACATAATTATAATACGGTGGAATAAAAGATGTCTTTCTTTATGAGATCATCTCAAAACATTGTAAAGTAATTGATTTCTTTACAAAATCAGTTACTTGTCATTAACTTTGACATGGACTAACTACCAATTAAATAAAACGTTATGTCACGCTATACTTTTGTATAGTATATGGTCCCAAATATAATATACGTGTACTAGTCCACAAAAGAAAACATTTAAATTACTGTACAGAGCAATGTACACTGGGTCTAATGTTTAGTTTTTATAATAAGTTCACTACTAAAAATGTATTTTTGACACTAGCAATTATTTTTCGGGCGAAGAGGTAATTTTGTCAGTAATTTGACGTTTTATTTGACGTTTGATATATACTGTGATTTTGTAATGTCTATACTGTGACCAATACATTGTACCAAATTTTAATAAATGACACAAAAATATCTAATTTACCTCAAAATAAAACCTAGTATAATAACTATTCTACCCTCGATTATCATAACATATTCTCTTCTCTTTTGAATAGTATATTTTCAAAAGAAAAACTATCGAATATGTAATTCTTTTATTACAAATTCTATTGATATACCACATCAATTTTTATATATTGTTGGCAATAGACTTTAATACAGGTCGTGTTTGTTTAGTGTCGACCATTCTCAGTACATAAAAGTTGAAAAATTAAGTTAAAAGCGTCTCCTTCTTTATCGATAAATAAATTCGCGGCACGCCCAATAAAATTCAAATCGTTCAGAAAAATAACAACGTACCCTCGATTAAATTAACCGAGCGATAGGAACGAAAAATACGCATAAAAAAGGCTTCTCAAACGTAACGACTCTTTCAACATATTAAATTACGTATTAAACAAATTCATCGCCGTATTAATAACGCCATGAGTTTATCGCAAACATCACGTTTATGGGAAAAAATAAAATTTTTACAGACCACTTTTCGAAATTTATGATCTCAATGCAGATTATTTTTGTAATATCAATTGTACAATTTTAGAATATTTTTTTTAAGAAACACTTTCACAAATCTTATACAAATCAAATTCAACCATGAGAAATTTTATTAAAAATAGTAAAAGAAACATAAGTTTATTTGTTGTAATAAATCAATCTATTCTTCAATTTGACTTTGATGATCTCAATGCATATTATTTCTGCAATATCAATTTCCAATTTTAAAATTTTACAGTATTTTTTTGTAAGTAACATACGAAAACTTATTACAGCTTTTACACTCCAAATTCAACCTTATATAAATCAAAGCTAACCTTTTTTATATCAATACTTGTACAAATCAAATTCAACCATGAAAAATTTCATTAAAAATAGTAAAAGATACATAAGTTTATTTGTTGTAATAAATTGTTGGTGATCTCAATTGGTGACCTTTACAATTTTTTACATATTATATAATAGATTATACTTTTTAATAAATCAATCTGAAAATTAGTACTCATTGATATGTACTTAATATTTCTTTTAAATTTTTCGTGAAATCTTAAAATAAATGAAGGAAATAAGTCTACTATAGTTAAACTTGTTTTGTAAAAGGTTCTATTTGTAGTTCAAAAAATTGAATTTGATTTAAAAAATGTTGAATTTGATTCGTACAAGATTGAATTTGGAGTGTATTAGTTGAAAATGTTTATACAAACAGTTCCACAGTTTGGAAATCGATGAGGTGAAGAGTTCAAAAAGAAGATAAGTCCGTTATGAAAATCAGTTGGCTGTGACTCGATAAATTACCCTCGTTTCCACTATGCGATGTGCAAGATTGTAAAAAATCATTTTTAATACTTCCATCAAAACGTATTACTATTACGACAAACGAGATTGTAAACTTGCACGATTTCACTAAAAAAAAAAGAAAACGATAAGTGACATATAAATCGAAATTTCACAACGTCGTACAGAGATTAGTCATTTTGCGTTTTCGATAGTTTTTCCGTAGTAGTTAATTAGAATATTTCCTAGGTAGTCTTGAAAGTTTGTTAAACAGACTTAGTGCGCCTTGTAAGTACGGTGCAAGTTTACTATTATAGTTTAAGTTCTATCGTGTTATGTTATACAATACGTGTACGTACATAAATATGCAAATGTGCAAAAACATTATGCCGTTGCTCCTTTCGCGTAATTCTGCAGCGTAATCGAACCGTTGAATTGTAGTACGATAAAAGTATATAATAAATTTATAATGCATTTCAATTATAAATTATACTAATTTAAGATTTTATCTCCTATTTTCATTTTAATAAACTAATTTTTTAGTTCTTAATTTTACCAAAAAGGTAAGAGTGTACTTGAAAATTTCAGATTTCGATGAAGTTTTTTTTTTAAGTCTAAGATTTATGCCAACAAGCTCATGACCCCCAACACCTTGAATGAAGAAATTGAGCGCTATATCAATGAAATTCAGCTACATTCAGAAAATTTCAACGAAAAAATGCGTATATGCCAGTAAAGTCATTTACCCGATATGCTATTCCACACATAACCCTATACTGTATACTATATGAATCAATAAAATCTGTGTTTTCTATCAAAGTTACTTCTTGCGTTAATTTTGGGACACCCTATACTATCTCAATGAACTCTCTCAAAAGTGCAAACTCATACACGTTTAAACTCACACCCAAACTCACTCAAACTGACACTCCAACTCCAACTCACACTACACTCAAACTTATACTCACATTCGACTCAAACTCACACTCATACTACCATTAAGCCTCACCTTTATAAAAGGGTGCCATTTATCGGCCCGACAAAATAGCCCCTTATCCCGACAAAATAAATGGTATCACGATGGTATATGTAAATGCACGTCTTTAAAATGTTTAACGACCCTAAATGTGAAATTCACAACAGGATCGGTGGTGGCCCGTCAGTCGGGTTGCCAGTAACAAAAAATAATTTCGACAGAGAATTTGTTAAGTCAGCGGCCCTGCAAACAAACTGACAGTTGTCGAGAGGAGACACCAATATATTTAATTTAAACTAAAAAAAATGATACCTAAATGATAAAATGATAAAACATACCTAATCAGTAAAATTTTATAAACCTACCTATGCATATTGTGAAATATGTTTGTTCTCATATTTTTCAAACTTTTAATAAATATTGATGCAATAGAAACAACATTTCATATGGAATAAATCATGCATATTTCGATTTTAATTATCAACTGTTGTTACTTGGTAACATTTCTTTGAATAACCGATGCGAAATGTCATTCAACTGTCAAGCGCACCATAACCTACAAAAAAATGTAATAAGTCCAATTGTAAGTATTTTTCAACTTTTTTAAATTTTACAAACGCGTAATTAAGTAATTTTTAATTTTAAAATGGTTTTAATTTTATTTTGGTATAAAATAAACAGTTCATCAAGTCATAAGAATTTTTAATTATATTTTTGTTTCTGGCAACCCGAACTTGACGGGCGACCACCGATCCTGTTGTGAATTTCACATTTAGGGTCGTTAAACATTTGTCGTGAAATAAATTTTTACTGTCGTGCCAACAAATTTAACCCTTTATAAAATACCTTACCAAACGATATTTTCCATAAATTCCCCAACCAAAAATCACAGCATAATACAAATTAAAAACCGGCCCATCTCCACGGCGCGTAATAGTCGTCGACAGTGGTGTAGTCACGCACAAAGCGCGCGGCGCTTACACGTATAACGTCTTTAAATCTTTGTCGACACCGTTTAATATAAACGCGCCCCTTTGAGCGTTCAGGCTAGACGACGGGAATGTATAATTCGAGCGGCGCGACAATGGGCGTGAATTTCGGCGTTTCGACTACAACAGTAACAACAACAACAAGCGCACCAAGATTTCGGCCGGGGCGGAAGTGCTGCCGCGACGGTCAAAATGTAAATTAATGTGTTATGCGTACACATTCGGGAGCAGGGCCGTTCTAGGGGTGGGCCAGAGGCGTAGCTAGGGGGGTAAGGGGGTATAGAGACCCCTAGGCGCAGACTGGGATGGGCGAAAAAACGATGTGAGAAATATTTGTTTACAGTTTTTATACTTCAAATTCGTCGTTTTACAAATCAAATTCGTCGTTTTATAAATCAAATTCGTCGTTTTACAAATCAAAATCGTCACGTTGCTAATCTAATGAAACAATTTGATGTATTTTTTTAATATTCATTTTTTTACAATCAGTCAGGATAAAAAAACATTTTGACAAAGTGCTACGAGGTCGGAAAAACAATAAGTGAATCTGCAGAAATCGCAGGCATAAAAAATAGTACTGCAAGAGCAATAATTAAAAGGTTTAGAGAAAATGGTGGTGAGTATATACAAAAAAATCGTGGAGGAAAAAGAAATGTTAAAATAACTCCGGAGATATTAGATTAAATTGAAAAAATAGTAGAAGAAAATCCTTCAATTACTTTAAAAATTTTTCTAAGAAAATTTTAGAATGTAAAAATGTCAATTTGAGTATTGCTTCTGTCCAGAACGGACTCTAAAAATGAGCCTTTATAAATTATAAATAATATAATATATTCTCTATGTGTAAACACATATTGTATTAAATATTCTCTTTTTCTCTATTTTTGTTCTCTATACATATATTACATATGTACATACATATATAATAAAATGAATATTAAAAAAATACATCAAATTGTTTCATTAGATTAGCAACGTGACGATTTTGATTTGTAAAATGACGAATTTGATTTATAAAACGACGAATTTGATTTGTAAAACGACGAATTTGATTTGTAAAATGACGAATTTGATTTGTAAAACGACAAATTTGAAGTATAAAAACTGTATTAGATAAATTTTCTTATGAATGGTAAGTATGGTAAACAATGCATTTATGGAAGTTTCTTTAACCTTTCCCTTACGGTGCTAAAAACAGTATGCGTTCCGACGGTATGTATTTTCGATATCATATGAAAAAGTGATCTAAAGATCTATCGTATGAAAAAGTGATCGTATTATATAAAAAGTGATCTAGTGTTTTAGATCACTTTTTCATATGATATCGAAAATACATACCGTCGGAACGCATACTGTTTTTAGCACCGTAAGGGAAAGGTTAAAAGTTTACGATTAGATTTGAAAAAAAAATACATTTGGCATGAGCATTATGGTCGTCGCCCACTGAACCACGCGAGGACCGCACTCCGCATCCGAAATATTCAAATATTAAATATTCAATATTTTTCGAGCTTCACTGAAATACGATATTGCGCTTTATGGAATACGAATTAAAACCTATATTTGAATATTTTGAAAGCAGAGTGCGATCCTCGCGTGCTTTAGTTGACGACAACTGTTGAAATGTGTGTATTCGAAAAAATATCTGTACCTTAAATGTGCATTAAAATTAGTGTAAGTAAACAACGGCAACGTCGCAAATGTGACTAGAACAAAAAATACCAACCTCACGACCATTATTCACAATTTTTATAATAGAATCTATTCGAGAAAAACAAAATCAACATTAATTCAAAAATGGACCAAATTATTAAAATGCATGTCGTTCTATCGTTCCATTCATACGTAAACAAATGTAAACGTTGACACTTTGACAGTTGACAGTTGTATTATATTACCTATAGAGAAAGGCGACGTTGCCACCTACTGTCACTTTAATGCACAAACTACTCATTCTATTGCACATTTCACATTTTTTTAATGCTCACTTTATACTGCAAAAATTTTTTTTCAATTGCACACTATGAATAAAATAAATACGAGATTATTTTTCACATCGCATATTTTTCTAATGCACAAGTAATTCGATTTAAGGCTCAATTTTTTTTTAATGCACAATTAAATCACATGGCATAGAGTGGGGTGCATGTAACAGGCGGGATGGTGGGTTCTTATCGTTAAAAAAAAGTTAAATCACACCCATTTTATTTTAGGCATTTTTTTCATTCAAAATTTTTTTATAAATTTGAAAATGGGTGGGGGGTTTCGATTACAATCTGTCCCCGGACGCACTATACCCTAGCTACGCCACTGGGTGGAGCCGTTCCAGGGGTGAAGCCGTTCCAGGGGTGGGGTCGTTCCAGGGGTGGGGTCGTTCCAGGGGTGGGGTCGTTCCAGGGGTGGGGTCGTTCCAGGGGTGGGGTCGTTCCAGGGGTGGGGTCGTTTCAGGGGTGGGGTTAGGTGTCAAGTTACAGTGCGCGTCTACACGGAACTTAGCGCTCGGGCGTGTATACAATAAAATGGTAATGAGTCCCGCAGCGCTTGTTGGGGGAAGTGTGCTGCGCCATCCATCCGCTTGTCTGGGACACTTCTGTACTTCTGTCTGTGTACTATTGTATGTACCAAGGAATCAGGGACGGAACGTGGTCGTAAAAAGGTTCCACTGCGGATGAAATGCGACCGAGATGCGCTTTGGTTGTGTACTACTGCTTGTGGTGGGTTTTTTAAAAAAAAAATTATATAAAATGTGTATATGAGGGAGGTTGGGTAGTGCAGTTTTTAAATGTGAGTAGTTTATGGAGACTTTTGTTTCAAATTTTTTTTATTGGTAAAAATTATCTTGAAATTTATAATTTACTACATATTATTACTTATGGTATTATATTATATCAATAATTAGAAGCTTTTCATAATAGTATAAAAAATCCTATAGTGATTGATAAATTTTGTTACTGAGATGATAAACAATTTTTTTTTAATATTTTAATGGTAAAAAAAAGTTTCACTGCGGATGAAATGCGACCGAGATGCGCTTTAGTTGTGTACTAACTTGTGGTGGGTTTTTCGAATTTTTTTTTTGATAAAATGTGTATATAAGGGAGGTTCAGTAGTGCATTTTTTAAGTGTGAGTAGTTTATAGGGGTTTTTATTTCGGAATGGTATATGATTTTTTTTGTTGGTAAAAATTATGGTATTGGTATATATATACATATGTAACAGGCGGGATGGTGGGCTTCCCTTCGTATTGGTATATAACAGAGGCATAGCTAGAGGGGGGGGGGGGGCAACAGATACCCTTGGGCGCCAGATTGAGAGGGATAAAAAAATGAGGTTCCGAATATATACCTATATATGTATATATTAAAAAACATATACTCATTTTAAAGGTAGACTTCCTTATGTATGATAAGAACAATGTAAATAATGCATTTATGGAAGTTACATTCGAAGTTAGCAATTAGTTTTGTAAGGGACTTGAATTGGTACGCGTTTACGCAGGTCAATTTTTTCATTTAAAAATTTTCAAACTTTTTTGATTTTTTTATACTCGAAAATTGGGGGGGGGAGGGGGCGCCAATGATATAATTTGTCTCCAGGCGCACAATATCCTAGCTACGCCACTGGTATATAATAATATTTAGTGACAGTTTGCAAGCACTGACAGTCGTTGATTTTCGAACGCTTTTCCTGCTGTAGGTAAATTGACAAGTATCAAAATGAATACTTTTCGATCTACTATTGCTACTACTATATTGCTATTTATTATTATTATTATTATTATTATTATTATTATTATTATTATTATTATTATTATTATTATTATTATTATTATTATTATTATTATTATTATTATTATTATTATTACTTATGGTATTATATTAGTGTTTAGAATGAATTAGTGAATGATAATTTTTGTTGCTAAGATGATTACTAAATGTTTATTGATATTTTGAGGCTGTATTATAAAACAATATCACGTATATAGTTTTGGTATCGGAAATTTTAGTAATATCAGATGTGCTTTGCCCTGTTCTTAATGTGCAGGGCGTTAAAATGATTAAAGAATATATATTTATATAATAAGTAAAAAATTGTTAACAATATAGTCATGTACTGAAAATTTGTCACCCAAACTGCCCAAGTCGTTAGAGTCGCTCAAATCGCTCAAATCGCTAATCTTCGCAAATAAAAGACACCGAGTAATATAAAACATCGAAAATTAATTAAAATAAAAACTAATATTTTCACAATATCTTGTTTTGAAAATATTAGTTTAAAGAAAATAAAAAAACCTTCAACTCTCAATTTTCCATAGATATAATACCAATATTAATAATTCATATGATTTCATCACTACAAAATTCATTTTTGTCCCATATCGATATTTAGTAAATTAGAGGGCGCCCGAAATAACAAACCTAGTCCACCCCTGGACCCATTCATGTACCAAACCTTGTATCCGAATGTAGCGTCTCTCGTCCCAGCACAATAATCCCCTAATGGTAGGAAGTCCCTACATTCAGGGTGGGTACCAGGCACTAGGTACCTAATATTAGGTACCTGGGTATCTAGGTACTGCCGCAAAAATTATGCGCACATTCGTCTCGAAAGTACTCCAAGGTGCACTTTGATGTACCCCAATGCGATAATTGCTTGTCTAGAAGAAATTTCATTTCAACGAATCCACTAATTGGGGATTTTCTACGTTTATTAAGTACTACATTTTTCACATTCGTTTAATTTGTAATTTTAAATAAAATTTTGGAACAAAAAGGATAAATAAAACAATTGTTCATTATAAAAAAAAAATTATAATATAATATATCTTTTAAAACATATTATCTACTTTTTCATATACTCATTACTTTATAATTATGCTATAAAAACATGAAATTATTAAAGTTATGAAAAGGGGAATGTAAAAGTTATAAATAAAAATTGCCTATAATATATTTTGGGTTTGGTTATCGCTTTATAGTTTATCCCAGTTTTAATTTGCATAATTGCGTATAATATTAGTATAAATTAAATTTATGTTGCTATTATTTTATGAAAATATTTAACATGTTTAAAGCGTACTTCATAAATAACACTAATCGTTTAGTTTTCGTATATAAAGAACAATAAAATATAGAACCGAGCAATACTTCGTTTCCAATACAACGAATTAGGCAAAATTTCGATATAAACAATTATGCAAATTAGATGTTTTGAGATTATAAGAAGTAAAAAGTGAATCTGTGTAAAAAATATAGCGTGGCATTTTTGTATATTGAAATTGAAACTTTCATATCATAGATATATTATATTAGCAATTCATTTATGGAGTGGTTATAAGAAAGACTGAAAGTTTTGGAAAAATTGTTAATTTTTAATCTTTTTTAATTTATTTTTTACAGGTAAAGGGTATCTTTTAAAGATTAAAATTGTTTTATATGATGTCCAGAAATGATCAAAACTCGTTTATTTTATTTTATTCCTTTGAAAGATCAATTATTGAAAGTCATAAAATATTTCCGATATTTTATGACTTTCAATAATTGATTTTTCACTAAAATAGAAAAACCTAATAAGTTTTACTCATAACTGGATATTATAAAGTAGCCATTTTTACCTCCAAGGGTTTTTATATAATCTGTGAAAATTTTAAATTAAATAAATAGAAAATGAACAAATTATGACTATTCCAAACTCTTCATTCTTTCAGTGACCATCCCATATACGGGTGGTCACTGAAAACTAAATGAATGAGTGAAAATATTTAGTACTCACTTTATCAAATTAAAATTGAACATTTTTTTATAAAATCATAATATTTATCAATATTTTTACCTTTGGACATTCAACAAAAAAACAAAAAATTTTTCATTTGAAAAACTTCATAATTTTCACCACACAAAAATTTCCAGATCAACAAAAAAACGCACACACCTCAACACAAATACGAAAATAACTCACATTAAAATTGAACATTTTTTTATAAAATCATAATATTTATCAATATTTTTACCTTTGGTCATTCAACAAAAAAATTTTCATTTGAAAAACTTCATAATTTTCACCACACAAAAATTTCCAGATCAACAAAAAAACGCACACACCTCAACCCAAAAACGAAAATAACTCACATTAAAATTGAACATTTTTTTATAAAATCATAATATTTATCAATACTTTTGCCTTTGGTCATTCAACAAAAAAATTTTCATTTGAAAAACTTCATAATTTTCGCCACACAAAAATTTCCAGATCAACAAAAAAAAACACACCTCAACCTAAAAAAACGAAAATAACTCACATTAAAATTGAACATTTTTTTTTATAAAATCATAATATTTTATCAATTTTTTTGCCTTTGGTCATTCAACAAAAAAATTTTTCATTTGATCAACAAAAAAACGCACACACCTCAACCCAAAAACGAAAATAACTCATTAAAATTGAACATTTTTTTTTATAAAATCATAATATTTATCAATACTTTTTGCCTTTGGTCATTCAACAAAAAAAAAATTTTCATTTGAAAAACTTCATAATTTTCGCCACACAAAAATTTCCAGATCAACACAAAAACGAAAATAACTCACACAAAACGTGAATAACATAAAAAAAAATTGATTACACAACTAAAAAAACAGTAACTAGAATTTCGCAAAAGGCCATTTGGCAAACTGGGGGGGGGCTACTTATATTATAATACCTAATTGTGTCTTTCGCTAAATTTATTCAAGCCCTGAACGAAATTCGGGCTGCAGCTGTAAAATTGCTGTAAAATTTGTGTGCACGTAGTGCCCCATAATGGCGCGTGGCGGCGCTCGCGTCGCCCGCAATCGCTGTTTAATAATGTGAAAACTTCAAATTCTGCGGCCGAGGGAATTTCCCGCCGAAATAATTTTCTCGTTACGCGAATTAATCTTTGCAGGACCGCTGGAATCGTCGTAAACGGACGGTGAACCTATTCGGGAATTAAACGAGGGGCGGGCTCTTCATATACCGTAACTTTGTCGCACCTTGGGCTCCATTTATATTCTAAACACTTTTGCGTTTCGCTTATACAGACTGAGACGTTTGTTATTTTTGATTAAAATCGTCGGTTTATGATTGACTAGCGGTAGTACCCGGCGTTGCCCGGTTTTTTTTTTTTTTTTTGTTGTTGTTTTTTTATGCCAGTATGTTTTCGGCTGAACTGAATTTTGTTTTACTAAACCAAACTAACCTAATATAATCTAACCCAAACCTAACCCATAGGTGCTTTAGGTGTTAAGTAATTATTCTAACCTAACCTAACCTAACCTAACCCAACCCAACCCAATCCATCCTAACCCAACTTAAAAGATGCAGTTCAGCTAAACACATAGTAGCACCTTTTTTCTGAAAAGTCATGATAACAGATAAATGTAAACTGAAAAAGCGAAACCAATTGATATTTTTATGAAGAATAGGCTAGTAGGCCCTACAGACAGGCTGACCATACATCCCGTTTTCGCCGGGACAGTCCCGTTTTCGTTGTGTCTTGCGTTCGTCCAGTCGTTTTCGTAAAATTGTTTGATTTGTCCCGGTGGGCAAATATATTTTATCGGTAGTGTATTTTCTCAACGACATTAATCGAGGGAAGTTTTTTGAACATGTAACATTTTTTTTTTGAGCGTCCCGTTTTGGGTCCTGGAATATATGGTCACCCTAAATGTAGACCTTGTTTCCTCAAAATTCGCCTTTCGTGCATTCTGCACCTTCGCCAAGAGGGTCAGTTCGCGGATTTATTATTTAATATCATATCTTTACTCCGTCAGGAACAAGGTCAAAGTAAAAATATAATAATTTTTATATTTGCGAAAGGAAAAAATATGCATAGGACCGAAATTTTTTTTCGTTGATATATCATGAGACCTATGTATACTAAAAACAGTGTAAAATTTTCGAAAACAACATTAACTATTATTATTTAATCCATTATAAATACTGAAAATTGCAAACCTAGTTTAACCCTGGAAAATCAAGAGACGTACAAAACAAGTTATGTTCCAAAGTTTGATTTAAAAGATCTTGTATTATAAAATATTTTTGAAAAATCTGTAAGTACTTATTAAATGTATAAAAGTCTATTGGTATTTCTCAAGTATAATATTATGATGCTGATATATAAATAAATTTGATATTGATCGATTTCCGGATATATATTATATTAGGAGGCTACTTGGATTTGGAGGCCATAGGCCTATATTGCCTTTAGGCAAATCCGGGCATGCCTGAAGTAAAACAATTATATGTACTTTGTTGTGGGGGCTCAAAAACGAAGATGATAACTATTACTAACTTTTATTTTACTTTTAATATTTATTTACTTTATATAAAATTTTAATTTTTTTTTCTGATCTGAATTTGGAGGCCATTTGGGATCGGAGGCCATAGGCTGAAGCATACATTGCCTCTATGGAAATCCGGCACTGGTCCGGTTATATATACATTGAAAATCTTATCTATCGCTCTATAAAAAGGCATGTTTCGATTGTTTTCAGCCATAAGAATTCGACTCCTGAAGAAAAATGGAGGCCAAATTTATATTCTTCTTCGTGCTGCTCAACGCTCAATCAATACGAGCGGTAAGTGAACTTTTTTTAACATTTTTCAATATTTGATCGGCCCTAAGTTTCCAAATTAATCGAAAAATGTCCATTTTATTTAATTTGTAATCCCATCTCATTGACAATTTTGTACGTTGTTAGAGGAGCGAATGAATAAAATACCATGGGTGTCCCAATAAAATGTATACATACTTTCAATGATTATAATTTTGATGTTATATTTATTAAGCTATGATTAATGTTAAAACTCTAAATTAAAGAAGAGAGATTTATAATTTGTGTAGTTTCTAAAAAAAATTAAATTTACAAGCGTTCTGAATCAGAAACTGTTTAGAAGGTGGAGCGATGTATATTCAAACAACGCAAATTGTGTTTTTTAAATTTCGGTTGCATTTTTTTTAAACTCATTAACTGTTGCTATTATTGTTATGTAAACAATATTTTAGATGGATTTCCATTAAAAAAATGTATAAGCACGAGATTTAGGGAGTTCTGGAATTTTATATGGTACTTCTAAACCAGACCCAAATTTTCATCACAAAAGAAATAAGAATCGAATTTTCTAATATAATTTAAATAGAAAGGTTTTTTTTGTCTACAATTAAAGAATATTATTTTTTTACAATCCAATATGTGTCTGAAATTACGCGTCGGTTATGGAGCATTGTTTTTTTTTCTCGGCTTGTAGAAATTTACAGTTTTTTTATATGTTGGTTACAGACTATTTTGAAAACGATTATTTGTTTTAAAATCTGTTTTAAATTTTTTTGAACTTAAATGAGATTTCCGTAATTTCAGTAACATTATACCACAATTTTCTTTACTTATAATTTAAGTCTGTCGTAAGTATTGTTTTCTAGTTTTTTTTCCGTAAAAAAAATAATAAAAATCGCAAAAGTTATTAACTTTCAAAGTGTGTATACATTTTTTGTGGCACCCGTATTTAAACTCAAACAGATGATAAGATTTTTAAAAAATCAACTTTAAAGAACCGAACAGATGCAATAGAAACATGATTTGTGGATAAATAAAAATATGTTTTGTATAAAATGTATAAGAAATACAATTTTGAATTAATTGCGTCACTAAATATATAATATTTAAGTATGTAGAGTTTATTTATCTCAAATAAATTTATCTTTAAGATTTTAAATTCTGAGTCCTACGACTTGTGTTCTGTCAATCCATCATATAAATGTCTTGCTAAAATTTTAATTGTTTCAAAACAGAAGGAAAATAATAACTATGAGTGTGATGATGACAGCTGTAGAAACTCTAATAGTACTTTAATGGCTGTTGGTTCATTTTATAAAAGTGTTAGTATATTAACAAGATAATTTAATAATGCAAATTTACCATTGAATTAATATTATTGAATTTATAGAATCAGAAAACTTTCGAAATATTCGACTTGAGAAGCGACAAATGGATAAAAATAGAAAATTTTAAATGCGATAGAACCCAATATTCCGCTGTATTGTTGGAACATAAATTAATGTTGATTGGAGGTTTAAATGAAAATTTTGATGCTGTTATTACGGTATGTATGAATAAGGATTAATTGTGAATCGAAATATTTTTATAATACAAAAAAATACTATTTCAGGTTCAGAGCTATGATTTGAACACGGGTGAAATGGAAAATCTGCCGCCAATGAAATATGAAAGACGTTTGCTAACAACAGTAGAATTCAAAGGACGTGTATACGCAATTGGTGGACTTCACGGAACATCATTCCTTCCTTACGTAGAAATGTAAGTAAATTTGCACTCAAATTCAATTTGATTCGATAATTCTAAATAACATGGCAAATACAGGTGGGACCCTGTGTCGAAAATATGGAAAACACTTTCTTCGATGTCGATTGAGCGTTATGAATGCCAAGCTGGAATTTTAGATGGAGAGATTCTAGTTGTTGGAGGATATAATGGAGAATACCTTTCTGACGTCGAAAGCTATAACCCTGTGACCAACCAGTGGAGAAAACGCGTTTCCATGAACGGGAAACGACGCAATCCAGGGGTATACATATAAAAATATATTAAGGATTTTAAAGTATAAGCTGCGATTAAGCTTCTCGCTGCATTGAAACTATTTTTATTCCAATTCCAAATACTTTGTTATCGTTTCACTGGAAATTGTATTCGTCTTTAGGTGGCTGTGGTTAATGGTTATTTATATACGGTGGGTGGATTTAATTCAGGAGGTCAATTAAATACTGCTGAAAGATTCGACCCGAAAACCGGTAAATGGACGATGATCCATTCGTTGAATCAAAGTAGATATGCAATGGGAGCTGCAAATTTCTTTGGAAAATTTGTGATCGTAGGTTAGTATTTAGTTTTATTCGTGTGTTTTATCCACAATTCAACAGGTTGAAATATAAAATTACTGTTATTCTTCACAATTTTCAGGTGGTGAATCAAATGTTACAATTTCCACAATGGAAATGTATGATGATGAAAATGACAACTGGACTTTTATGCCATCTTTAAACGACCTTCGAAGAAATTTAAATCTAATACAAATTCCATGGCGATTGGCTAAGACCACAATTTTGAGAGAAGTTCCAAGATAAATTTATATGAATGCAAAAACGTTTCAACAAATTTTATAAATTCTGATTTAATAAAATAAAATAAATTATTTGAAGCATATTTGGCGTTTCATTTTTAAATATCGACTGCTATGACAATAATTGTTTATTTTATTTTAAATTCATCAAATTCACGATTTATTTCATTCAAAATTCAAACATTTCTGTCTCTAGGATATTCTAATTTTTTGAGAAACAAAATATCTGATAGTTTGCCTTAATAACGAGTTTAATTATTAAAAAATTCCCGAAAATGTTTTTTTTTATATAATATTTTTTGGACACTTTCTTCTAAACAAAAATTATTTTTATCGGCTTCGTCCAGGTTCCAATAATGTTAAATTTATTATATTATAGATAGTTAAAACGTTTAAAACGAAAAAACTTTAATTGTAAAAGAGTACTTGGGTGATGAATATTATCGAAAGTAGTGCGTCATTCAACTGCTACAATTATTGATCAAATCTTTTCAGAAAAATAATTGACTATTGTTTATTACATTCAAGTCATTGGTTCATTATTTTTTTGAAAATTCAGTCTACTATTATAATTATCAGAAGTTCAACCAATCCACAGGAAAATTTGAGTATTTTGATGGTTATAAATGTAATCAATGAATATAATAGTCGATTGATTTATTTGAATGGTTAATTTCATTGAATTTTCAATTATTGAAATAAATCAAATTTATTTGCGTTAAATTTATTGTTATAATATATTCAGATTTATGTCAAATCAGTGACACAGTATGTAATAAATTGATAAAAAAATCATTAAATCGGACGAATTTTTATCGCGATTTTTTTGTGATATCAATTATGAGTGTGATTCGAAAATCATGAAATAAAAAAATTTATTGTTTCACATTTGATTCTATCAAAACTATTTCCTAATCCAGTCATACAAACAGTGGAAACTTTTCTGTCTTTTAACAATGACTTTAATCTACTCGATCAAGAGATTATGTCAAAATAAGAAGCGCTATCCAGATATTATAGTTTTGTTTAATGTTGAGTGAAATATAGGTTTATTGGTTTCATTTGAGACTAATACATCTCTAACTTTAGAATCGGTATCTATTAAATTGTTCAAATTTGTCAAAAAAAATTTTTATTCTAAAGCACGCTCCATATCTTTGTCATTGGATAAATAAGGATCAATAGGGAAATAATAATAAAAAATACTTGTGTCTAAATACTTCAATAATGTTGAATTCATTATTTGTATTTTCTATAACTTTACTACAATCATCAATATTTAAGGATGACAATGTTTGAACGTTGCTAGTATTTATTTTATGATTAAACCTATCCATACGATGTATAATGTTTAGCCTATAGTAAAAAGGCATTATTTACCGATGATTCATCAAAAATTAACTTTTCTGAAAATTGGTGTTCGACTTTTTGTAACTTCATTTAAACTGAAAAAGAGAAACCAATCGATATTTTTATAAATATCGATTGGTGATTAAATACAAGAAAATTGTTTTATTTGTCCCGGTGGGTAAATATATTTTATCAGTAGTGTATTTTCTTAACGATATTAATCGAGGGAAATTTTTCGAATGTGTAACAATTTTTTTCTGAGGGTCCCGTTTTGGGTCCAGGAAAATATGGTCACCCTAAATATAGACCTAATTTCCTCAAAATTAGCCTTTCGTGCATTCTGCACCTTCGCCAAGAGGGTCAGTTCGCGAATTTATTATTTAATATCATATCTTTACTCCGTCAGGAACAAGGTCAAAGTAAAAATATAATAATTTTTATATTTGCGAAAGGAAAAAATATGCATAGGACCGAAAAGTCGATGTTGTACAAATATTCAAAATAACTTAATTGTGTTATAAACATTTTTTATTGCGTCATTCGGTTATGATAAAAAGATTATATTTGAACTACATGTCAAAGCTATAACCAATAATAATTAAAACATAGAAATTGAAACGAGTTATCTTGTTTTTGAGACGTTTTAATGTTTAGTTTTCCCCGAGTTATTTATAATCACTGCAATTGATTATTTTTAATGAATATTGTTTCAAGTTTTCGTTATTACTAAATTAATCTTGTTTTCCAAATTATTTTCAAATTAATTGCACATTTTCCAAATATCGCATAATCATCGTAAAGTCAGCTGAAGCTACTGATTATTAATCAATTAAAATGGTTTTATAGAGTTGTAATTTGGCAAGACAAACGTTGACAAAATTGAATACTTCTCCTAGCGAAAACTGTGCTTTTATTACAAATAAAGACGTAGATAGAGAAAAAAAGGAGATACTTACTAAGTTTATCGGTCGATAGTTAGGATTATGTAATCAAACTAAACACGATAATTTCAAGAGAAACGTCTAAAGTTCTTTATTCAAAGTAATTTCCATCGATAGTTTTACAATTCACCCATATTTTAGGTAATTTGGGTGAATTTGGGCAACTTTTGACAAAAAATGTCGCGTAAAAACGTTAATGATGTCAAAATCTTCCGAAAATACGATATATGGAGATCTAGAGTTGTTATCATAACATCAAATTGACGTACATATTAAAACGTGTATGTAAATTCCAATTTTTGACTGGTATATCTTTTAAATTAATATAATATATGTATGTAATATATGTATGTATGTAATATATGTATGTATAATATATGATTTTGGGCAATTAAATTCCTCGTTACTTTCTTGTGATTGGGGCCCCGTTTATCAGTGTGTGGATGTTAACAGGGCTGTCCAATTATTTTATGAGAGAGTGTATGGTTTGTTTGATTCTAGTTTTAAGAAGGCTCTTTCGGGTTGCTTCATTCGTCGGTATCCTCAGTGGTACAGTAGCACTCTTATTTTGCTGATTGAGAGGAAAAGGGTTTATCACAAGCAGTGGAAAAAGTTTTATAACCGTTGTGATTTTTTGACGTTCAAAACTCTGCGTTCACATGTTAAGTCTCTCACAAAGTTGTGTTACAGGGCATTTATTGATAAATGTGAGAAATCGTTTAAAACTTGTCCTAAAAATTTTTTTGGGGTTTTGTTAATGGGAAACGTTCCTCTCATCAGTTGAAGTCTGTGATGTACGATGACGATCTTGTTTTTGCTGGTCATGAGGATATTGCGAGTGGCTTTGCGAGTCATTTTGGGTCTGTTTTTGATAATTCGGATGAGATCTTCGTGGATTCGATCTCACATTTTGATAGTTCATTTTATAATTTTGCTTTGCGGGTTGATGAGCTTGAAGATTCGGATATGAAAGTTGGTTTTAGTGGGTTGAAAGCGATTCGTTCTTCGGGACCTGACCTTATTCCTGATTACATATTGAAGGGATGTGAGGCGGGTGTCTTTGCTCCTTTGTTGTTCATTTTTAATTTGTCGCTCAAGTCCTCGGTTTTCCCGGATTGTTGGAAGTGCACGAAAGTCACTCCAATTCATAAGAAGGGGGATACGCATTCCATTGGGAATTACAGGCCGGTTTCGTTGTTGTCTTCACCTGCGAAGGTTTTTGAAATTATTTTGCAGAAGTATATTTATAATCATTGTAGTGGTTTTCTGATCGATCAACAACATGGATTCCGTCGCAATTGTTCGACTACAACGAACCTTTTGTCTTTCAGTGGTTATGTCCATAGGTCCCTAGATATTTCAAATCCTGTGGACGTGGTGTACACGGACTTTGAGAAGGCGTTTGATAAAGTGAATCACACAATTCTTCTTCGCAAACTTGGGAATTTCGGTTTTTCTAGTGGTCTCCTCCGTTTTTTTGCGGACTACTTGAAGGGGAGGAGGCAGTTTGTCCGGTATGGCTCTTTTAACTCTCGTGAGTATATGACTTATTCTGGTGTTCCGCAGGGTTCTAATCTGGGTCCCTTGCTATTTCTTTTATTCATGAATGATATTGGTGAGGCGTTCAAGAACTCTCAGTTTCTTTTATATGCTGATGACCTAAAAGTCTTCTTGAGCATACGAAGTATGGATGATTGTGGACTTTTGCAGGCTGACTTGGATTCTTTTTGCGATTGGTCGATGAGAAATCGCATTTCTCTTAATATATCGAAGTGTCATGTTCTGTCCTTTGGTAGATCTCGTTGTCCGATTGTTTATGACTATCGTTTGGGCAATGATGTCCTCTCCAGGGTTAGTTCAATATCTGATCTTGGAGTAATCTTTTCCAGTAATTTTTCTTTTGGTCCACATATTGATGATGTTTGTGGTAGAGCAAATCGGATGTTGGGTTTTGTTCTGCGTAATTCGTATTCTCTTCGTGACCCAAATGTCATGGTTGTGTTATATAATTCTTTAGTTCGTAGTATTTTGGAGTATTGTTCGGTGGTTTGGCATCCTTCGCATGCTGGACATTGTCTTCGGATTGAGAGGATTCAGAAGAGGTTTCTTCGATATCTGTACATGAGGAGGTACGGTTACTTTCCTTTTCTGTATCCTTCAGCTTTTCTTTTGGGTTCGCTTGGTTTTTTTTCGCTTTCCTTTCGTAGGAAAGTAAATTTGGTTAAATTTTTTTTTGCAGTATTTAGGGGTATCGTGTATCTCCCATCTGTTCTCAGTGAGTTGGGATTGCTAGCTCCTGAGCATCCACGTGATTTGCGTTCGCGGTCACTCTTCTTGCCTGTCAGGGCGAGAACGACCGTATTTGCCAACTCTCCTCTTTCGCTGGCCATTATGTATTTTAATTTGATTGGCTCTGATGTGGATTTGTATAATATTAAATATTTGGAATTAATTAATTATTTAAAGTTTTGTTGCAATGTCAAATTGCCATAGGTTAGTTGATTTAAATTTAATTTTATTATGTTTATTAACGATATGTTGTATGTATGTATGTGCATGTGTGTATGTATGTGTATATATATATATATATATATATATGTATGTATGTATGTGTGTATGTTTTTTTTTTTTTTTTAAATATATTTTTATATAGGTTATTATGACTGTTATATTTTTCTTTTGCTTTTATATTTTTATGTTTTGATATATTATATTTGTATTTTATATTTATGTTTTGTATTTTTATTTTTATATTGTGTTTTTCTTTTGCTTTTTTTTATATTTTTCTTTTGGCCTCCATAGCGATGTAGGGTGACCTGTTAGGCTATGGTGGTATATGTGTACTCATACAGTAATGTATTTGTATAATATGTATAATAATTATGTATTGTATGAGTAAAATAAAATAAATAAATAAATGTACATATATAATCTCCGCTGTAGTAGTGTGAGTGCGATAAATATGTATTTGATGACGTACAACAGTGCTTTGCAATCACTGTGTCGTGGCACATTCTTCCATTGTTATAGTAAGTAGTCCAGAATATAAAAATAATAAAATTTCTATAATAAATTCACTCATTTATAAACATTTTCATATGTGATTTGCAGTTAGAGTGACCAAATGTCCAGTTTCGGCCTGAAAAGTCCTGCTTTTATTCGTGTTTTATAATAGTTAATCACGTCTTTTTCGTAAAATTACGATGGACTTGTTGTTAGATATAAATATGTTACTTTGCAAAAGAAGAAAAAAAAATTAAGAAAACAAAACTTTTAGTAACACGTAATTTTTGTAATCGAAAGTAACCTTAAAAAATTTTGAAAAAAAAACACGTTTTTTTTCAATTTTCACAAGTTTCATCGATTTTAAAATAGATTCAAATGCGTTTGTCTTGTTTAAAAATAGTGTTTTAAATTTTGAACGATTAATATTAATGGGTTATAAAATAATAAGGGTATATTATTATATTTTCACAAAAAGAAAATCATCGCGATCATCAGATTCTAAAGTCATACCTCCCCTTTTTAGAAAAATATAATTTACATGGAAGTTTTCGGGCTTTCATCACTTTCATAATCTAAAATTCATCAAAGAAAACGTTGAAACTGAATTACTTAATTTATGACACGTTTCTAAATATTCCAACTTCGGTTAACGCGTTTTTACAATCATGAAACACACGAGGAAACAAGAAAAACAAAAATGACGAAAAAGTATAAACCCACAACTAGTTCAAATCATACGAATAAAAAAATTAATTTAAAAGTGTTGAGTTTAAAACAGCGCCAGAAATGGGTTTGAAAATGTATGTTATTTTACACTTATCGCTAAATTAATGTATGGTCCGGTCACATATACATTGAAAATCTTATCTATCGCTCTATAAAAAGGCGTGTTTCGGTTATTTTCAGCCATAAGAATTCGATTCCTGAAGAAAAATGGAGGCCAAATTCATATTCTTCTTCGTGTTGCTAAACGCTCAATCAATTCGAGCGGTAAGTCAACTTTTTTTAACATTTTTCAATATTTGATCGGCCGTAATTTTCGAAATTAATCGAAAATTGTTCATTTTTTTAAATTTGTAATCCCATCTCATCGACAATTTTGTACGTTGTTAGTGGAGCGAATGAATAAAATACTATGGGTGTCCCAATAAAAAGTATATGTACATACTTTCAATCATAATAATTTTGATATTATATTTTAATAAATATAAATTAATTTTAATCATAGCTTAATAGCTATGATTAAAATTATTGAAATTATTGAAATTATTGAATTTTCAAGTTAAAAACTGTTAAATTTCTGAATAAATTTCTGAAATTACGCGTCGGTTCATGAAGCATTGCTTCTTTACCTCGGCTTGTAGAAATTTATAGTTTTTTTTGACATGTTGTTTACAAACTATTTTGAAAACAATTATTTGTTTTAAATTTTTTTGAACTTAAATGAGATTTTCGTAGTTTCAGTAACATTATACTACAATTTTCTATACTTATAATTTAAGTTTGTCGTAAGTATTGTTTTCATGTTTGTTTATGTAAAAAAAATAATAAAAATCGCAAAAGTAATGAACTTTCAAAGTGTGTATACATTTTTTGTTGCACCCGTATTTAAACTCAAGCAGACGATTACATTGAAACAAAAATCAACTTTAATAAACCGAACAAATGTAATAGAAACACGATTTGTGGATAAATAAAAATATGTTTTGTTTAAAATCAAAGTAGCATAGCTGATGCTTTTCGTCATATGTTATTATCAGAAGTCCATTCGTAGCTATAAAGGACATTTCTTTTGCCTTTTATTAAGACGCTTAACAATTCTCAATTAGAAAAATATTTGTGTCGTCTAACGAATACTTTTGAATTATGTGTGATAAAAATTAATCAGCATCCAAAACCGTGACACTGGATCATATAGATTGTGAAATTGTCATCTGAAATTTTTGTAAATGTTATAGTCCGAGAGTATAGGCCGGCCGTCCGCATAAGTACATACAAATCTTCATTTTCATTGAGGTTTATGTACAACGATTTAAGGCTCATGTGCTTACGACGTTTTGGTTTTTGGACGTCGTGTCGGTGAGCATATAGATGTATTGGTGTACCATTTTGACAGTTGTTACGCGTTGAGATAGTACCTAATACTTTTTTCTGTTGTTCCTGACAGTTTTTCATTATTGAAACATTGACTACGTTGTTTCTGGCGTTTTTTCATTATCATTAGTAATTTTACACGTGACTTCATCGATCGTATGAAATGTGAAACTTACGAATACAATTCGAACGTCCAATCTTGTTCCAGACATGCCAACCTCATAATTAACCTAAAACCGAACGTAGGGGTTGGGCCAAACGCCGCATTTCTCAGTCAGGGAAAACTAAACGCACTTATTTAATGCCGCATGTCTCAGTCAAAAGTCTGAACGTATTTATTATTAATCGCGTGTTTAGGTTAGGTTAGGTTAGCGTTTTTTGCGTCACATTTACTGAACGCATCTTATTCAATCAGGTATTCAGGTATCGTTAGAAACAAATAGATCGCGAAATACGTATTTTCAGAGCAAAAAAAAAACAATAAAAAGAATTGTGTGATTTTGACAGGGGCTAATTTGCCGGGCGAAAAGGCACTCACTAACGGCGTTTTAAAAGCTGCTTATTCCAGAACGTCACATAAACGTGTAACCACGGATCGGAATATGAGCGTTAGATCCTATGTTATAAAGCGTAATTCCGCATACTGCTTATTTCTTGCTCGATTCGAATGATCAGACGGCCGGACTGTACGCAGGGACTATAACATAAACATAATAAATGAAAGAATCGAGATTTAATGCACGAAAAATCATATTTCAGATTCATCTGGAATATGACTCTTTTGAAGATTTGCCCGTTAAACTGAACAAAAATCATTACTCTTTGAAAAAATAAGTCATTGCTATTCACTAGCTTGCCTTTATTTAACCGTTATTAATTAAATTATCTTTAATGCGATTACAAAAAATGATATAAAACGAGAACTGTTGTCTGTCTCGCATTTGAGTCAGACATTCAATCGTCAAAAACAGGCAATTTGGAAACCATCATCAGAAATCCGAAAGAGTTCCATGATCGTCTTCTTGTTTTGAAAAACAGGAATGATTTTTATGACGCTGAAATAGCTGTCGGCAATGAAATGTATGAAAACTAAATTTATTCAAACGAATCAACGTATATTATATTATATCTCTCAGTAACGTTTTCAATTTTTCTTTATGTAGGATCCCCGTTCACAAAATCATTTTAGCATCGTCAAGTGAATACTTTGAAAAAGTATATACTGAACATGAACCACGGGCGGATACAGATTTTAAAAATATGGATGTCGAAATTGTAAAGTCGGTGATCGAATTTTGCTACACCGGAGTTATAAGTAAGCAAGGATTTGTGTATAAATAGCATATTATATCGTAAAAGATGTTCATATGTACATTTGATTAACTATTTAGGTCTAACAGGGGAAAATTTCCATAAAATAATGTCGTTGGCGAACTTTTTGAAGATTACGCCCATCGTTGAAGGTTGTTCAAAAATATTAGAGAGAAAAATAGATTTATCGAACTGTATTTCAACTTGGAAATTAACTAAATCAGAACATTATGAAAATTTGAGGAAAAACGCATTCGAATACATCAGGCAGAATTACGAAGAGGTATTCTCTTTTCAATTTATTTGAAGTTCTCTTTCATTAGTTGTGGTTATACTACATCAGCTATCAACGATTCAGATTTCTCGTTCGTCAGCGTTCTTGGATTTGGGTATTTCAGAAATTTTAGAAATACTGGATTCCAACATTACCGTAACATACGAAATGATCGTTTTCCATTCTGTGAAAAAGTGGGTAAACCACGACAGCGCTTCGAGAATACAATACTTGGATGAACTGTCCAATTTCATCGAATTTGAAAATTTACCGTTAGATGTAAACACAATTTTGAATTAATTGCGTGACTAAATATATAATATTTAAGTATGCCAAGTTTATTTATCTCAACTAAATTTATCTTTAAGGTTTTAAATTCTGAGTCCTACGACTTGTGTTCTGTCAATCCATCATATAAATGTCTTGCTAAAATTTTAACTGCTTCAAAACAGAAGGAAAAAAATAACTATGAATGTGATGATAACAGCTGTAGAAACTCCAATAGTACTTCGATGGCTGTTGGTTCTATTTCACATAGTGTAAGTATTAACAAAATAATTTAATAATGCAATTTAAAATTGAAATGATATTATTGAATTTTAATTATCAGAAAACTTTCGAAGTATTCGATTTGAGAAACGACAAATGGATAAAAGTAGAAAATTTTCAATGCGATAGAACCCAATATTCCGCTGTATTGTTGGAACATAAAGTAATGTTGATTGGAGGGGAAAAAAAAAGTGGCAATATATTAAATACGTTATGTATGAATTAGGATAATCGTGAATCGAAATAATTTTATAATACAAAATAATACTATTTCAGGTTCAGAGCTATGATTTGAACACGGGTGAAATGGGAAATCTGCCGCCAATGAAATATGCAATATTAGATCTATCAGCAGTAGAATTCAAAGGACGCGTATACGCGATTGGTGGACGTCACGGAACATCATTCCTTCCTTACGTAGAAATGTAAGTAAATTTGCACTCAAATTCAATTTGATTCGATAATTCTAAATAACATGGCAAATACAGGTGGGACCCTGTGTCGAAAATATGGAAAACACTTACTTCGATGTCGATTACGCGTTATGGATGCCAAGCAGGAGTTTTAGATGGAGAAATTTTTGTTGTTGGAGGAGCTAATTCTGGTTACCTTTCTGACGTCGAAAGCTACAACCCTGTGACCGACCAGTGGAGAAAACGCGCTTCCTTGAACAAGGAACGACTTTATCATGGGGTATACTTATGAAAATATATTACGGATTTGAAAGTATTAGCTGCGATATAGCTTCTCGCTGCATCGAAACTATTTTTATTCCAATTCCAAATACTTTGTTATCGTTTCACTCGAAATTGTATTCGTCTTTAGGTGGCTGTTATCAGTCGTTATTTATATGCGGTGGGTGGATATAATTCGGGAGGTGATTTAAATACTGCTGAAAGATTCGACCCGAAAACTGATAAATGGACGATGATCCATTCGTTGAATCAAACTAGATATGCAATGGGAGCTACAAATTTCTTTGGAAAATTGGTGATCGTAGGTTGGTGTTTAGTTTCATTCGCGTGTTTTATTCATAATTCGACAGGTCGAAATATAACATAACTGTTATTCTTCACAATTTTCAGGTGGTTCCTCAACTTCCCCAATGGAAACGTATGATGATGAAATTGACAACTGGACTTCTATGCCATCTTTAAACGACCCTCGATATCATTTTAATTTGATCCAAATTCCATGGCGATTGGCTAATTGTAAGCGATGCAGAACCAACGGCCATTAAAGTACTATTGGAGTTTCTACAGCTGTTATCATCACATTCATAGTTATTTTTTTCCTTCTGTTTTGAAGCAATTAAAATTTTAACAAGACATTTATATGATGGATTGACAGAACACAAGTCGTAGGACTCAGAATTTAAAACCTTAAAGATAAATTTAGTTGAGATAAATAAACATGGCATACTTAAATATTATATATTTAGTCACGCAATTAATTATAAATTGTATTTACATTTGACGGTAAATTTTCAAATTCGATGAAATTGGACAGTTCATCCAAGTATTGTATTCTCGAAGCGCTGTCGTGGTTTACCCACTTTTTCACAGAATGGAAAACGATCATTTCGTATGTTACAGTAATGTTGGAATCCAGTATTTCTAAAATTTCTGAAATACCCAAATCCAAGAACGCTGACGAACGAGAAATCTGAATCGTTGATAACTGATGTAGTATAACCACAACTAATGAAAGAGAACTTCAAATAAATTGAAAAGAGAATACCTCTTCGTAATTCTGCCTGATGTATTCGAATGCGTTTTTCCTCAAATTTTCATAATGTTCTGATTTAGTTAATTTCCAAGTTGAAATACAGTTCGATAAATCTATTTTTCTCTCTAATATTTTTGAACAACCTTCAACGATGGGCGTAATCTTCAAAAAGTTCGCCAACGACATTATTTTATGGAAATTTTCCCCTGTTAGACCTAAATAGTTAATCAAATGTACATATGAACATCTTTTACGATATAATATGCTATTTATACACAAATCCTTGCTTACTTATAACTCCGGTGTAGCAAAATTCGATCACCGACTTTACAATTTCGACATCCATATTTTGAAATTCTGTATCCGCCCGTGGTTCATTTTCAGTGTATACTTTTTCAAAGTATTCACTTGACGATGCTAAAATGATTTTGTGAACGGGGATCCTATATAGAGACAAATTGAAAACGTTACTGTGAGATATAATATAATATTCGTTGATTCGTTTGAATAAATTTAGTTTTCTTACATTTCATTGCCGACAGCTATTTCAGCGTCATAAAAATCATCCCTGTTTTTCAAAACAAGAAGACGATCGTGGAACTCTTTCGGATTTCTGATGATGGTTTCCAAATTGCCTGTTTTTGACGATTGATTGTCTGCCTAAAATGCGAGACAGGCAACAGTTCTCGTTTTATATCATTTTTTGTAATCGCATTAAAGATAATTTCATTAATAACGGTTGAATAAAGGCAAGCTAGTGAATAGCAATGACTTATTTTTTCAATGAGTTATGATTTTTGTTCAGTTTAACGGGCAAATGTTCAAAAGGGTCATATTCCAGATGAATCTGGAATATGGTTTTCCGTGCATTAAATCTCGTTTATTTCATTTATTATGTTTACATAAATTTCAGATGACAATTTCACAATCTATATGTTCCAGTGTCACGGTTTTGGATGCTGATTAATTTTTATCACACATAATTCAAAAGTATTCGTTAGACGACACAAATATTTTTCTAATTAAGAATTGTTAAGCGTCTTATTAAAAGGCAAAAGAAATGTCCTTTATAGCTACGAATGGATTTCTGATAATAACATATGACGAAAAGCATCAGCTATGCTACTTTGATTTTAAACAAAACATATTTTTATTTATCCACAAATCGTGTTTCTATTACATTTGTTCGGTTTATTAAAGTTGATTTTTGTTTCAATGTAATCGTCTGCTTGAGTTTAAATACGGGTGCAACAAAAAATGTATACACACTTTGAAAGTTCATTACTTTTGCGATTTTTATTATTTTTTTTACATAAACAAACATGAAAACAATACTTACGACAAACTTAAATTATAAGTATAGAAAATTGTAGTATAATGTTACTGAAACTACGAAAATCTCATTTTAGTTCAAAAAAATTTAAAACAAATAATTATTTTCAAAATAGTTTGTAAACAACATGTCAACAAAAACTATAAATTTCTACAAGCCGAGGTAAAGAAGCAATGCTTCATGAACCGACGCGTAATTTCAGAAATTTATTCAGAAATTTAACAGTTTTTAACTTGAAAATTCAATAATTAAGTACTCAAAGGCATTTAAGCACACATTATATTCTTTAATTGTAGACAAAAAAAACTTTTCTATTTAAATTATATTAGAAAATTTGATTCTTCTTTCTTTTGTGATGAAAATTTGGACCTAGTTTAGAGGTACCATATAAAATTCCAGAACTCCCAAATCTTGTGCTTATAGATTTTTTTTTAATGGAAATTCATCGAAAATATACATAGTTTACATCCCATAGTTAATGAGTTTTAAAAAAATGCAACCGAAATTTAAACAACACAATTTGCGCTATTTGAATATAACATACATCGCTCCACCTTTTAAACAGTTTCTGATTCAGAACGCTTATAAATTTATTTTTTTTTAGTAACTATGTAAATTATTATATAAATCTTTCTTCTTTAATTTTGAATTTTAATATTAATCATAGCTTAATAAATATTATATCAAAATTATAATCATTGAAAGTATGTATTCATTTTATTGGGACACCCATAATATTTTATTCATTCGCTCCACTAACAACGTACAAAATTGTCGATGAGATGGGATTACAAATTAAATAAAATTAACAATTTTCTATTAATTTCTAAAATTACGGCCGATCAAATATTGAAAAATGTTATAAAAAGTTGACTTACCGCTCGAATTGATTGAGCGTTTAGCAACACGAAGAAGAATATGAATTTGGCCTCCATTTTTCTTCAGGAATCGAATTCTTATGGCTGAAAATAACCGAAACACGCCTTTTTATAGAGCGATAGATAAGATTTTCAATGTATATGTGACCGGACCATACATTAATTTAGCGATAAGTGTAAAATAATATACATTTTCAAACCCATTTCTGGCGCTGTTTTAAACTCAACACTTTTAAATTAATTTTTTTATTCGTATGATTTGAACTAGTTGTGGGTTTATATTTTTTCGTCATTTTTGTTTTTCTTGTTTCCTCGTGTGTTTCATAATTGTAATAACGCGTTAACCGAAGTTGGAATATTTAGAAACGTGTAATAAAATATGTAATTCAGTTTCAACGTTTCCTTTGATGCATTTTAGATTATGAAAGTGTTGAAAGCCCGAAAACTTCCATTATTTTTCTAAAAAGGGGAAGTATGACTTTGGAATCTGTGATCGCGATGATTTTCTTTTTGTGAAAATATAATAATATACCCTTATTATTTTATAACCCATTAATATTAATCGTTCAAATTTTTAAACAAGACAAACGCATTTGAATCTATTTTAAAATCGATGAAACTTGTGAAAATTGAAAAAAAACGTGTTTTTTTTTCAAAATTTTTTAAGGTTACTTTCGATTACAAAAATTACGTGTTACTAAAAGTTTTGTTTTCTTAATTTTTTTTTCTTCTTTTGCAAAGTAACATATTTATTTCTAACGATGGACTTATGTTATGTCCATCGTAATTTTACGAAAAAGACGAGATTAACATATTATAAAACACGAATAAAAGCAGGATTTTTCAGGCCGAAACTGGACATTTGGTCACTCTAACTGCAAATCACATATGAAAATGTTTATAAATGAGTGAATTTATTATAGAAATTTTATTATTTTTATATTCTGGACTACTTACTATAACAATGGAAGAATGTGCCACGACACAGTGATTGCAAAGCACTGTTGTACGTCATCAAATACATATTTATCGCACTCACACTACTACAGCGGAGATTATATATGTACATACATATATTATATTAATTTAAAAGATATACCAGTCAAAAATTGGAATTTACATACACGTTTTAATATGTACGTCAATTTGATGTTATGATAACAACTCTTGATCTCCATATATCGTATTTTCGGAAGATTTTGACATCATTAACGTTTTTACGCGACATTTTTTGTCAAAAGTTGCCCAAATTCACCCAAATTACCTAAAATATGGGTGAATTGTAAAACTATCGATGGAAATTACTTTGAATAAAGAACTTTAGACGTTTCTCTTGAAATTATCGTGTTTAGTTTGATTACATAATTCTAACTATCGACCGATAAACTTAGTAAGTATCTCCTTTTTTTCTCTATTTATGTACCTCTTGATTTGTAATAAAAGCACAGTTTTCGCTATGGGAAGGTTTCAATTTTGTCAACGTTTGTCTTGCCAAATTACAACTCTATAAAACCATTTTAATTGATTAATAATCAGTAGCTTCAGCTGACTTTACGATGATTATGCGATATTTGGAAAATGTGCAATTAATTTGAAAATAATTTGGAAAACAAGATTAATTTAGTAATAACGAAAACTTGAAACAATATTCATTAAAAATAATCAATTGCAGTGATTATAAATAACTCGGGGAAAACTAAACATTAAAACGTCTCAAAAACATGATAACTCGTTTCAATTTCTATGTTTTAATTATTATTGGTTATAGCTTTGACAAGTAGTTCAAATATAATCTTTTTATCATAACCGAATGACGCAATAAAAAATGTATATAACACAATTAAGTTATTTTGAATATTTGTACAACATCGACTTTTCGGTCCTATGCATATTTTTTCCTTTCGCAAATATAAAAATTATTATATTTTTACTTTGACCTTGTTCCTGGCGGAGTAAAGATATGATATTAAATAATAAATCCGCGAACTGACCCTCTTGGCGAAGTGGCAGAATGCACGAAAGGCGAATTTTGAGGAAACAAGGTCTATATTTAGGGTGACCATATTTTCCGGGACCCAAAACGGGACGTTCAGAAAAAAAAATGCCCCTCGAACTGCATCTTTTAAGTTGGGTTTGGATGAATTAGGTTGGGTTAGGTTAGGTTAGGTTAGAATAATTATTTATCACCTAAAGCACCTATGGGTTAGGTTTGTTTGGGTTAGATTAGATTAGGTTAGGTTGGGTTAGTAAAACAAAATTCAGTTCAGCCGAAAACATACTGGCACCAAAAAAAACAACAAAAAAAATCCAAAAAAACCCGGGAAACGCCGGGTACTACCGCTAGTAGCTAAATAAATGTACATATGAACATTTATTACAATATAATATGCTATTTATATATAAATAAATCCTTGCTAACTTATAACTCCGGTGTAGCAATATTCGGTCAGTGACTTTACAATTTCGACATCCATATTTTCGAGTTCTATTTCCGCCCGTGATTAATCATCAAAACTTCAGCATTTCTGGAAATCACATGACTAGAAAAACATTGACTTGAAAGATCAATGGTTTCTCTTGTCACATGGAAAGCAGAATCATGTTTTCGAAACCAGTTTTTTTCAAGATCTATGTTTTCCAATCGATTCCACATTTTTTTTAAATTCGAATGGTGAATTCATTAAGTGAAATATGGCACAATAACAATACGTTTAACATATCTTTTGCAAAACGATCCATTTTAAAAAAATCTCAAAGACTGCAGATTTTAAATTTATCGTTTTATTATATATTCAGATTTATGTCGAATCGGTGACACAGTATGTAATAAATTGATAAACAAATCATTAAAATGGACGGATTTTCATCGCGAATCGGACTTACGATTTTGTTATGATATCGATTATGAGTTTGATTTCAAAAGCATGGAATAAGGAATTTGTTTCACATTTGATACTATTAAAACTATTTTCTAAACTAGGTATGCAAACAGTGGAAACTTTTCTTTCTTTTTAAAATGACTTTAATCTACTCGACGAAGAGATTATGTAAAAATAAGAAGCGCTCTCCAGATATAATAGTTTTGTTTAATGATTAAGTGAAATATAGGTTTATTGGCTTTAATTGAGATTAACACGTCTCTAACTTTAGAATCGGTTTCTATTAAATTGCTTAAATTTGTCATACGATTTTTTTATTCTAAAAATAAGCCGAGCTTCAAATCTTTGTCATTGGACAAATAGGGATCAATAGGGAAATAATAATACAAAATACTTGTGTTTAGTATTTATACTTCAATAATATTGAATTCATTATTTTGATTTTCTATAAATTTACTACAATCGTCAATGGATGACCATGTTTGAACGTTGCTAGTATTTATTTTATGATTAAACTTATCTGTACGATGTATTATATGAAGATTAATGTATAGTAAAAGGACATTACCTACCGACGATTCATCAAAAATTAACTTTTCTGAAAATTGATATTCGACTTTTTGTTACTCCATTTTATAATATAATAAATATTCTAGAAATTTCATTTTAATTTGATTTAAAATTTATAAGTAAATGATTGTGTATTTTTTATTAAAAGATGGAATTTGATTATTAGAATGTGGAATTCCCCAATTTCTGATTGAACAATAAAGATAAACTTCATATATCAACAAGCTACAATTATAATATCTTGTAAACGATTTGCATAATGAAGAAAAAATTGTATTTTTCAATAAAATAAATATTATTTACGTGTATATACTAATTATCACTTCAGATAAAATAAACAAACATCATTTATGAAAAAAGCGATGACGAAACTTTAAACGAATTTATCTCAACATTGGCTGAATACATATTTAAAAAAATAATGCTTTAAACCAATTTTCCTCTTTTTTCATAAAACGATGATTTATATGGAAATTTTTGAGCTTTCATCACTAAAATGCATTAAAGGAAACGTCGAAAACGAAATATTTCATTTTATGACACACTTCTAAATATCCCAACTTCGGTTCTCCCGTTTATTATAATATAATACGATTAGAATATGAAATATATTTGTAATCTGCAGTCTTTGAGATTTTTTTAAAATGGATCGTTTCGCAAAAAATATGTTAAACGTATTGTTATTGTGCCATATTTCACTTAATGAATCCACCATTCGAATTTAAAAAAAAATGTGGAATCGATTGGAAAACATAGACCTTGAAAAAAATTGGTTTCGAAAAAATGATTCTACTTTCCATGCGACAAGAGAAACCATTGATTTTTCAAGTCAATGTTTTTCTAGCCATGTGATTTCCAGAAATGCTGAAATTTTGATGATTAATCACGGGAGGAAATAGAACTCGAAAATATGGATGTCGAAATTGTAAAGTCACTGACCGAATATTGCTACACCGGAGTTATAAGTTAGCAAGGATTTATTTATGTATAAATAGCATATTATATTGTAATAAATGTTCATATGTACATTCATTTAACTATTTAGGTGTATCAGAAAATATTTTCATGTAATAATGTCGTCGGTGAACTTTTTAAGATTACCTCGATTATTGAAGGTCGTTCGAAAATATTAGAGAAAAAAATGGATTCATCGAACTGTATTTCAACTTGGAAATTAACTAAATCAGAACGTTATGAAAATTTGAGTAACCTCGGATTTTAATTATATTGTCATCATCATCAATATCGACCGGTTGTGTGTCCACTGCAGGACAAGGTAAAAATTGGGGGTTTAGGCTATTTACCTTATCCGAGAGCCAACCTCGTACCGATAAGGGAAATTATAATATATATGTATAAAATCATTTAAATCTCTAGGGTGGTGGCAATTGACGGTTTTCCACCACCGTAAATCCGCTAGTACCTCAAGGTGCTCCATGGGCGTCGAAAAAACATCCACAAACACGACAAAAAAATCACAACACATCGACAAACAACGAAAAAAACTCATCTTCGAACCATTTCGAATCCATCCCAACACCAAACAACCCCCAAAAAAAGCGCATACCGAATTTTGAAAGCGGCGAACGTGCGAGCGTTTGATTGACGCCAATGCCTTCGCGCACCAGCGAGTCTTCTCTTCCAGCGTCGAGCTTTATCCTCGGGTGGATCCACGTGTCAAATCAGCATCAGCGATAAGTCCTAGCTCCTACGTAACACATTACCCGATATACCCCCCTACACCTATATACCTAGGTATCCCCCGATTTAAGCGATAAATACCTCCCGCGAAAACCCGTGTAAATTGAAATCATGTAAAAAATAGTGTATGTGTTACAGTCAGAGCGTTGATCATGCATTATCTAGAGATTGTAAATAGCATAATTTGGATATTTTGGATATTTTGGGTTTCTCGTATTTCCTAAAAGAAATATACCTTACCATATTCCCTACATAGTTCCAATTTATTTATTTCTTTAGTATCTACGTCAGAATACTCGTAGATGACTCATACATTCTCTAGTTAACATGTTTATTTGTACTCCCGTGAATGTTTTCTCTGAGCGATTTAGACAAAGTATTCATTTGCGAGATAATGCACGTATTAACGGGCTTGATACTTTATCTGTAACATATGCACCCATACAAAAATATGAGATTGGTTCCAGGGCGAAAAAAAAAACGCGTAAATTGAGTCATGAAGTCTATACTAAATGGGAAGATTGGTTCAGAAAATCGCGTAAAAAAAGTCTAACTTTTTTTTTCTTTTGTATACTTTTCAACTTCCGGTACGAAACAATCATAAAATTGTTGAAGTCATCTATTTTTTTTCTTTTTGTAAGCGATTCAAAATTTCGATCATTTTTTGTAATTATATGACTTTTCTCTTAACCGCCAGCTCTGTAACTTCATTTGACATTGTAGGGCTATATATATCTTACAATTAGTGAAAATATACTACAGGGTCTTCCCCGGGACTTTGATAACTTCTAATCGGATTTAAAGTGACTTAGAGTCATGATAGAGAAGTGAGAATGATACCATTCCGAATGAAATCGGCTACAATTTATTTTTAATTTTTTACCCCCCCCCTCAAATTTTACCTCTCCCCCCTCTCTTCCATCGTCGAATAGCGTACTTCCGTCCACTAACTCGTACAGTTCAAATAATTTTTTTTTACCCATTCGACGATGGAAGAGGGGAGGAAGGTAAAATTTGAGGGGGGGGGGTAAAAAATTAAAAATAAATTGTAGCCGATTTTATTCGGAATGGTATCACTCTCACTTCTTTATAATGACTCTAAGTCACTTTAAATCCGATTAGAAGTTATCAAAATCCCGGGGAAGACCCTGTACAAATGAAAAAATATATATGTATATGTAAGTATTTTTTCCACTTATATATAAAAAATCACGCGGAAAAGTATTGCGATACGCTTACGCGACAAAAACAAACCTCATACTAATTAGCGAGGTGCACTGCTTAAAGAAAGAGGAAACGGGAGAGGGGGGATAAACGGTCATCGATAATGACAAATCGCTTAAAGCCAAGTACCGCGTAAATCGGGGGATACCGTACATGGAATCCTCGTATACATCTTCGGATCTGCGATGGTGGTCTACGTTGGTTGGGTGTCACGTGGAATAATTGATTGATGGACGGGCCTCGGCAAAGACGGATAAGCGCACCACCTGGAGCTCTCGTATTGCTCCGTGCTCCAAAAGCGCCGATTTTCATATTCGAGATTATGCGAATGCGAATTCCACGTGGACGTGGAAGTTTTTGAGGAGTTTCTAGAGTTGTGTCGGTTGGAGGTTTTTTTTTTAATATTCTTTTCTAACTAATATGGATGTTTCTTTGATGTACGAGGGCAATCCGATAAGTACTTGTCCTCACCGCCTGATGGCGCCACTATCGCAATAGAAATTTACCATAGTGTAGTACATTCTCGTAGATGGCAACTGTCAAATATTTGAGCTATGTATATGCAAAAGGACGGATTGTATGTTGCAAGTTATTGTTATTATAATTCAGCGATTATAGGTCGTTGAATTTTCTGTTACTAGGGACTGAAAATTTGAATGGATTGTATGTATTTGGCAAGTTATCGTTATTGTAATATCAGCGATTATAGATAGTTAAAGTTTCTGTTACTAGGGACTGAAAATATTGAGTCGCTATTGTTATGTTTTGTTTATGTTCAACTCAAATGACAATATATGACAAAATGAACAAACTATCGATATTATCAGTAACTATAGGTCATCGAATTTACTATAATTAATCAAAATATTAAGTCACTGTTACTATTTTTTAATATTCTTCATTATATTTTAGGCTGAACTCAAAAATGACTTAAATTTTTGCCTGCATATGACTCATATATTAGACGAAAATTTTTTGTAATTATCAGTTACTTTAAGTCGTCGAAGTTGCTGTTACTAGTGATTGAAAATAATACAGATAACTTTTAGTAATCAACATTATTATTTTTTAATATTTTTCATTATATTTTTGGTTGAACTAAAAAAATTTATAAATTTTCGCTGAAATATGACTCACATATGGGACGACAAGTTGTTGCTATTATCAGCGATTATAGATCATTAATGTTATTGTTACTAATAACTGAAAATAACGCGATTATCATTAATATTTTTTTTATTCTCTTCATTATGTTTTAAATCAAAGTCAAAAATGACTCAAATATTCGTCAAAATTTAACTCATGGAATGACAAGTTTTTTCTATTCATAATTATTACAAAAATATAGTATTTGCCATTATTAGTCACTAGAAATGAGATAAATGACTAAAAATTAACATTAGCCTATTAACTAATTCAATAAAATGTATTATTTTTTTGGTAAAAATGCTTGTCTGATACGATTTTTTTGATGAAAATTTGTTGCTGTCGTTCGTCAAAAGTCGATTATGTAAATTTGACTTAATTGTCAGTCTATGTTTCAATTGAATTTTTCAACGTATAATATAATATAATCATCAACGACAAATCTGTCGCTAAAATTCACATAGATTCGATCAAAAATTTTTCGATTCGAAATAATTTTCATAAACTTCACAATATGCGACACAAACTAGCTTCGACATGTCCCATTTCGGCCAACATTAAACAATTTATATTCGTCGGAATCCAACTTAATTTTGGGCCGTTTTGGAAGTTTTTGCCCAAGCTCAAAGGAAAAGGGCAAAAAGTCGTCGTTTCGTCCGCGCAAATTGTATTTAGTCCTTACTGTGCTAGCAAAAAGCTGGCCAACGTGTTAAATCGCCGCAAAAACTCGAGTCCGACTTATCATCTGGGGAAAAAGTGATGTCAACCTTGAGACCGACACAGAAAAAGCTCCATATATCTAATGAAAGAAGGACTTTCAAACGAGAAAATAAATCGGTGCAGATACTGTTCGATTTGGTGAAAAAGTTCATTTCAGAAAATTTCAGATTGACTCAATGAGATATATTAGTTTTTTAAGTGATGCAATTATAGAGCATATAAGGTATATAGGCTATAAGAGGCATATAAGCTATAGAGCTATAAGGTATATTGTAAAATCAATAGGAATTCGGAAAGTTTTATAAAGTTATTTTTTATTCAAATTCATTTATTAATGAGAGTAGTTTATGTATGAGATATGAGTGACTTTGTGATAGTACTAACTTTCAACATGTATAAAAAATTATACTCTTTTACAAAACTTGTAATCAAATTAAAAATTCGGTCAACATTTGATTTCGAAGCTTAAAAAAGCTTAAAAATATAAAAAACTTTATTAAAAACATAATTTTATAAACTGTAAAAATGAGAAAGACGTAGAAAATTTCTACTTTTTCTGAAAAATGTTCATATTCACATTAATTGTTACTCTGATATTGATATACATATGTTTATAGGGGAAATTTGGTAAGACATATCAAACATCAAATGATACACTTATAATATGCCTACACTAGGTAACGCATATACACTTTTAAATTTCATGAACAATTCAAAATTTTTTGCTCCGTTCACAAACGAAGCAACATAACACATATAATCCTCGAAAATATAAGTGTTCGGAAAGTGTGAGTGCACTTTAGTGAGTGAGTGCTTTTAAACTGCACTCATACTTTCCGAACACCCTATACTTTAATATTATTAACAAAAAACAACATTATACGAACTATCACAGAATTACCCAAGCCTCCCCGATTTCATCAAAAACATCACAAAAGCATAGACACCCTCCGAAATTCAAACCCACTTTCGAAAAAGTATCACGCAACTCATATTAAAAACCACCCTTGTCGTAAGGCACATCAACTGTCATATTTGACGGAAAACATTAAATGATACACTTATAACGTACCTACATCTTATAACGCCTATATACTTTTAAATTTTATAGACAATACAAAATTCTTTGCTCCGTTCACAAACGAAGCAACATAACACATATAATCCTCGAAATTATAGGTGTTCGGAAAGTGTGAGTGCACTTTAGTAAGTGAGTGCTTTTAAACTGCACTCACACTTTCCGAACACCTGTACTTTGATATTATTAACAAAAAACAACATTATACAAACTATCACAGAATTACCCAAGCCTCCCCGATTTCATCAAAAACATCACAAAAGCATAAACACACTCCGAAATTCAAACCCACTTTCGAAAAAAGTATCACGCAACACTCATATTATACGTGCTTGCCTATTTCCGACACAGTTTCGCGAAATATTGAAAACAAGTTCGCATAAACATTCAATCTATGTATGTCGTCTCATGGCGGAAGACGGAGCATGATCTCTGAATGCAAGATAGACTTTTGATCCGGTCGCTACAAAAACTTTCGCCCGACACAAAATGCGTAAAAAATGGCTGAAAAAAGCTGAAGAAAAGGCAAAGTCGCTGAAGGAGAGCGGTGAAATATGCACGAGATACATAGCCGGAATTTCGCCTTTATGGTGTTCCTTTGTTATGCGGTATCTGCGTCGGAAGATAGATTTTCGAGGAATATTCGGAAGTGTGTCGAGTATGTGCACTTTTCGGTTATGCGATCGCTTTTTTATGTCTGTTTGATTTTGTGTTCGATATAAAGTTCGATTGGTTGATCAGCAACTGGATATTTAAATGGTCTGTGGGTATTTATAAAAACGATCAGTTTTAAATGTGATAGACGAGTTATCGATTGAGCTTTAAAACATTTGTTGAGGTAAACTATTCGAATAACGAATAGTAATTATTAAGCATTCGAATACTCGATTGAAAGTTGTAATAGAGCTTACAAACATTGAGTTCGACTATTCGAATAATAAATTGACTAATAATATTACGGTATAAAATAAAATTTTATCATAAACTACAATATTTTCCGAGAGCTTTAATAAATATCCCAATGGTTAAATTCAATTATTTGAATTACGAACTGTAACTCATTAAAGTATTAAAAGAATCGATTGAGAACCTTAATCCATTGATATTCAAAGGATTCATTATTTATAAATAAACAAAACATAATTCTTTCAAAATAAAATCATATCGTAACTTAAAATATTACCATATTTTCTGAAAGCCTTAATAGAGCTTCCAATCGTTAACTTCAACTATTTGAATTACGAATAGTGACTCATTAAAGTATTAAAAGAATCAATTGAGAACCTTTATCCATTGATATTCAAAGGATTCACTATTTATAAATAAACAAAACATAATTCTTTCAAAATAAAATCATATCATAACTTATAAAAACTAACAAACCTGTGCGTTAGAGCAAGCTAATAAAAAGCTTGAAAAACTACAGTATTTTCAGAGTGCCTTAACAAAGCTCCCGACCCTTAAATTCAACTATTCGATTGGGAACCTTAATCCGTTGATATTCAAAGGATCCATAATTTATAAATAAACAAGACATCATTCTTTCAAAATAAAATCATATCATAACTTAAAAAACTACAGTATTTTCAGAGCGCCTTAACAAAGCTCCCGACCCTTAAATTCAACTATTCGATTGGGAACCTTAATCCGTTGATATTCAAAGGATTCACTATTTATAAATAAACAAAACGTAATTCTTTCAAAATAAAATCATATGATAACTTATAAAAACTAACAAACCTGTGCGTTAGAGCAAGCTAATAAAAAGCTTGAAAAACTACAGTATTTTCAGAGTGCCTTAACAAAGCTCCCGACCCTTAAATTCAACTATTCGATTGGGAACCTTAATCCGTTGATATTCAAAGGATTCACTATTTATAAATAAACAAGACATCATTCTTTCAAAATAAAATCATATCATAACTTAAAAAACTACAGTATTTTCAGAGTGCCTTAATAAAGCTCCCGATCCTTAAATTCAACTATTCGATTGAGAACCATAATCCGTTGATATTCAAAGGATTCACTATTTATAAATAAACAAAACGTAATTCTTTCAAAATAAAATCATATCATAACTTATAAAAACTAACAAACCTGTGCGTTAGAGCAAGCTAATAAAAAGCTTGAAAAACTACAGTATTTTCAGAGTGCCTTAACAAAGCTCCCGACCCTTAAATTCAACTATTCGATTGGGAACCTTAATCCGTTGATATTCAAAGGATCCATAATTTATAAATAAACAAGACATCATTCTTTCAAAATAAAATCATATCATAACTTAAAAAATTACAATATTTTCCCCAGAAAAAAAAACCGAAAACGCCCGCGATTATCATAATATAATTTAGCACGGCAGCGAAAACAACGGCGCCGCGATATGTTACGAAGGCATGCAAAAAACATCTTTGTCTCCCGAAGGACTAATAATGTGTTAAAGCTCCGTATGTTTTATTACCGCGAGATTATTCCTTCGGGATTGTGAGCAAAATAAATACCACAGGACGCATTCTTTCCCCTACTGGGCGCCCGTGCACGTCCCTTGATTAAATACCTCATGAATCAGAGGAATTCAAGATTACAAACCGAAAAAAATATATACTGAACGCTGCTCTGGAAGCATACGGACTCCTTCTATTATATATCTCGCTTCAGATAAATTGCTTGAATCTTTCAAGACTCGGAGTGCATGAAAAAAATGCATTCTCCGAAGCGACTTGCCAATTATGGTGTGTAGTTTGTTTTAATTGTGTGTTGGGAGTGAAATATTGTTATTTTTTTATGATTCGTAAAGATAGATAAGGATGTTGTTTTTTATTAAGTTTTTCGAGAAATTTGATTATCACAGCAGTGGTCGTCCTAATGGGCTGTGGAGCTGCAGCCCTCCCTGTATAAAGTTTTTTTTTTAATTCTTATATTCGTCTTGTATAGGCGTATATATATAGGTATATACAATATATATTTTGATTCTTGATGTGTTGATGATGACGTTTGCATATATTTTACATGAAAACATGTGTACTATTTTCAATTTCATTGTTGCAGCCCCTCCACTACAAATTTTCACGAGCCGCCACTGATATCACAGGTATGCATGGGTAAAATTTCCTGAAATTGAATAATGATTTTTTATAGATTTCGAGGTGTAAATTAACGGAAAAATAATTTTAAAAATCCATCACGTATGGTTTTTTAGAAATCTTAATAAATGCTACCCATATACCAAGCATATACAAATCTTTAAGATGTTACACCACCTTCTCAATCGGAAAAATAAGTATAAAAACAAACTTTTTTTTTTGACGCAGCTTTACGTATAATAAATAATTTTTATTTTATACATATACATAGTAGTTTTATGAATAATTAAAAATAATAACGAATTAAAAAAATGACGAAGATATAAGGCATTATATAGGACTCTCTTTTGAAAATCTGGTGTACAAGATATCTCAAGATCTACTCAACCGATTTTGTTCAAATTTTTGAATTTGCAACAATTTTTTTTTATATAGGGGGAACATTTATTTTTTTGTCCCGTTTTGGGTCCTGGGAAATATGGTCACCTTAGTTATAACCTAATAAATTTTGAGCGTCCCTATTGAAATGCCCTACATTTTCTATATTTGTGACTACTGTGACAACTTTGATCTCGAAATTAATCTGTATAACCTGAAATTTTAATAATACACATAATTGGATACTCTCGTTTTAAAAAAGCTATCTTATTTACTTATTTTGACGGTGTTACCATTTCTGATTATGATACTTGATGAGAATTTGTATATAGTGTGACAACTTTGATCGGGGAATTGATCTGTAAAATCAGAATTTTTAAAACTACATATTAGACAACACTCTCATTTAAAAAAATCTATCTTTGTAAATTTATATAATAATTTTAACGTTTTTGCAATTTCAGAAAAAAAATAGAGCGATTTTTTTCGAACACCTTTGAACACATTAGATTGGACATCGATAAATTAAAAAATACAAGTTAAAATAAAGTCATTGTAAAAAAAAACATCAAAATATTGATTATTAAACAAAATCATCTTATTGATTTAGTATTTTTTGATTTTCAGTTATTTTAAAATTAATTTTGCGATAAAAATCAAGAAAATTTTTGATTCTGTCGATGTACTAAAGAATTCAAAGTTATTCTACAAAAATCGCTGCAGGATTTTTCTTAGAAATTATAGCACACTCAAAATTAGTATATAAATTTATAAAGATAGTTCGTTTAATATGAAAATATCCATTTATATTTAATTTTTAAATCTTCTAATTTTACAGACAAATTCCGCGATCGAAATCATCACACCACATAAAAATTCTCATCAAACATCAAAAAAATTGTTTCAACAAATTTAAACACGCAACAAAAAGAAACACATTTGTAAAACGTAGTTCTCGCACAATTAAATTCGAAATAAAAAAAAACGAAATAAATATCTTCATGCGTGATGTTATTCGAATTTTGGAGTAAATATGAAACGAATATTCATTGTTCGCGTGTTGTACGAGAGACGATAAATTACACTTTCGGCAAATATTAAAATTCTTCATAAAGGGCATTTCATTTTGCGTTGCCCTGAATATGTACGTACCGAAAAAAGGTGGATTTTAATTAATGGCGTCCCGAAAAAAATTTATATATTATAACCGAATTGTTTCGTTGCCTAAAATTAATTTGTATCTTTCGTTATATTGTAACAAACATGTGTTTCGATGTATCAATATATTTTTTTTATTAGTGCATGACTTTTATGCACGCTGTATATGTACATGTAACTGAATTCAGAAACGTTTTTTTGATATCGTGTCTAAAACGAAAATTCAACTTTGAAAACATTTGAATAAAATATTCATTTCTATTGTCCGATTTTTTCGGAATCCGCATGTTTAAATGTTAAATTAAAATGAGAGAATATGAAAAACAAAATAAATTTTTTTATCCTATCATATACGATGAATTTATATGTGTTGTTGTTGTTTTTTTTTAGAGATACCCAAAACTTATTAATAAAAAAAAATTTATAACAAAACGAAATTTTTGATGCTATCATATATGTACGATGAAAATATACGAGTATGTGTTTGTTTAGAGATAATCCATATATATAAAACTCGAACGGTGTATGTATGTATGTATGTATATATGTATGTATGTATGTATGTATGTATGTATGTATGTATGTATGTATGTATGTATGTATGTATGTATGTATGTATATGCATGTATATGCATGTATGTATAATATATATTATATGTATTTATGTATGTATGTATGTTGTATCCAATAAACTCTTAAACCGATAGATGAATCTTCACTAAATTTGGCAAAATGTGCTTTAAAATCCGAAAAAACTAAGTAAGCATTCAGTTTTTTAATGGGTACCAATATTCGGCCCAGTATAATGGTGTCAGTTTGAGCAGTATAATTTAGCATTTCGCACAGTAAAGTTGCCAGTAACAAAAAAAAATGATAAAACATAACTGAAATCAAAATATTCTTAATTTGCATAATACTTCGTATGGAAATCAATAACATTGTGTATATCATAATGACTATTTGTTTAATAACAAAAATACATAACCTCGAATTATAATACGGTGGAATAAAAGATGTCTTTCTTTATGAGACCATCCCAAAACATTGTAAAGTAATTGATTTATTTACAAAATCGGTTACTTGTCATTAGCTTTGACAGGGACTAACTACCAACTAAATATAATGCTATATCGCACTATACTTTTGAATAGTATATGATCTCAAATATAATAATACGTATGTATACTAGCCCACAAAAAAAAACATTTAAATTACTGTATATTGCAATGTACACTGGGTCTAATGTTTAGTATTTATAATAAGTTCACTACTATGTATTTTTGATACTAGCAAATATTTGTCGGGCAAAAAGGTAATTTTTTTGCGAATTTGACGTTTTATTTGACGTTTGATATATACTGTGAATTTGTAATGTAAATACTGTGACCAATATATTGTCCCTTTTTTAATATAGTTTCACATTTCAGTTTTTTCCATCGATTGCCATACAAATTATAATATAATATAATATAATTTTCCGGCGTCGCGATTGATTGCGACAATAATTACAATCGGAACACAATTTATTTCCACAGAGTCCCGAGCACCGCCGGGTACTACCCTCTAGTACATTATATAATTAATTTTAATTTCTCGGAATTGTTTAGGATAATCTAAATTCGCCGTCCGAAATGTACGGTTGGCAGAACTGCAGAGAAAGCGGTCAGTTTGTTGCCGGAAACGGAAAACGGAAGCTTTTGGCGCGAAATTCGAATTTCGAGCGAAATTAACTTACACCGCTGCACTTTGATCAAATCGAACAAGTAGGTACGTGCACCAAAAACCGAATTCGACCGCAAAGCTTAATTTGTGCATTACACCGATTTATTTATTATGAAAAATATAGCCATAGACCGGAATTGGAGTGGTGACATTGTGTAGCACTCTCGCATATTGGGAGTGAAACTTTTATATGATTTTATTTTTATTGTTTTTATGCTTATATAATTCAAAATTATACAAATACTATTAAAATTAGGGTAAAACTCCATAATGAGCATAATAAGTGTATTTCATGAACCTCTGTGACATTTCAAGCATTTATATTATTGCGTTTTTCATGAAAAACACAAAAAAATCTTGCATTTTTTTGTGAAATTTTAATAAAATTGAAGCAATATTCGTCATCCGTATCAAAATGATTATTTCAACTGACTGTCATCTTCTAAAATGAGCTTTTTTATTATTTAAAACGTTAAACTTTGCATCTTTGGTCCTCGATATACTTTTTAACCACATTGCAACACTTTGGTATCAACAATGAAAATCTTTCCCAACTTCCCATAGGTATATCGCATATAGTATATAGCCATATCGTATATAGGTATATTGCATATCGTATGATACGTCAACTGTCATATTTGATAGATTATGTTAAATATTTAATTATTTAAAAACACAAATGACATTAAATTTCATTTAAAAAAACAATTTTTTTGCGTTTAATATGAATTTTTTCATTCTTTACTGAGATATTTTTTTACGCTTTTCTACACTTACCATGAAGTCTTATTCTGATAATATAATATAATTTTTTCATAGAAAGCTTATTTATATTATCACAAGTATTATCGTAAACAAAAACCAAATCGTTTTTATAATGTAAACTTAACCACATTATAAAAAGTTTTTCACTCGGAAATTTCTATGAAAACACTAAATAGAACAAAGTTGTGAAAATTTCACGGAAACATTGTCGTGTTTTTGTTGAAAATCTTTCACTAAAAGACTGGCTTTCATAAACTTCCATCCAATAATATTATTCTCGATATTATCGAGCATTACTGTAACGTATTCAAAGGGGACTAATTATAATTATACATGATTCGAGACCCATCCGATCGATGACCTACCGGCCATGGTGATTTATGAACGCGTGTCCCATGGACACTAATATTGATATTGATTTTCATACTGAATCTGTCCTGAATGCGAACACATACAATACATGAATAGTTAATAGTGGACATGAATTCTATCCGTTCCGTTTATGTATTAATTAATTTCGGTGAAAGGATCGCATTATGTGTGATATGCGAAAATAGTATAAATACATGGGGTGACGACTTTGGTCGCGAAATGGTCGCATGTTTTCATATGTGTGATAGTTAGGTTAAAATTAAGTAAATGATGTTTTTTATACATATTTCAGTTAAGGCTAGTGAAAATTTCAAATCGATAGAATTATAAATCAATTAGTTATTGAGAAAATGGTGTAGGTACTTTTTTTGCTTTGTCGCAAAGTTGATCGGTTGAAATTTTAAGTAATGTGTTTTGCATCAAATTTTGTATTAAATTCGATTAAATTATATTTGAAATTTTAAAATCGATATGTTTTCTTGACTTTTATATAAAAAAAAAAATAAATAAAAATATGATAAAAGGTTTAAAATGGATCAGAAGATGTGAACGGTGAGTACAAAAGTAGGCAATTGTATACAAAAATTATTATGAATAAATTAAACGATAAATTTATTAAATATAAAAAAGAAAATCAGTATTAAAGTTTTGAAAAGCTTTTGTAATTAAAATAAAGAGAAAATCTTGAATTGTGCATCGACCAACGAATATCATTATTACAAAATTAGAAGGTTAAAACATGATCATTGCGATAAAATTTGTGGTCAAAATATTAATTATTTTACAAGATCAACTTATTAATTTATCAAATTCAATTTTTAACTATTTTTTAAATATATTATAAATAGAAAGACGTTTTCGATTTTGCTGAAATTCAACTTAACGTGTCAAAAAATTTCAAGGTGTTCTGAAAAAAAACGCTACAGGTTTTATCCTAGGAATGATAAATCCATGAAATTTAGTGTATAAATAAAAAGATAATCTTTCTAGAATGACATTAAAAAATAATGAGTAATTCTAAGGATTCGGTTTTTACAGAAATTATCAGCGAAGTGCAATGTCGTGTGAGATTTTTGTATAAAAGTTGAATAAACTTATTATAAAATTACTTCAATATAAGAAATTTCTCTTAATAATTTCACTATTGTTATGTTAACTATAATATACAAAATTGTTATATAAACTATTAAAAAAATTTACTATTCACGTTTTATTCCCAGGACTATCTATGTACTTTTGACCGAGCGAAGTCGTTTCTTTTAAAAAAATTCACTATTATCAACTCTAATATATTATACAAAATTGATATAGTATAAACTATAAAAAAATTGTTTACTATCCACGTTTTTTTTCCGGGATGATCTGCTTTTGACCGAGCAAAGTCGTTTCTTTTAATAATTTCAATATTGTTAACTCTAATATACATATACAAAATCGATACATAAACTATTAAAAATTTTTTTTACTATTCACGTTTTATTCCCAGGGCTATCTAACATACATACTTTTGACCGAGCGAAGTCGTTTCTTTTAAAAATTTCACTATTGTTAACTCTAAAACACAAAATTGATATATAAAGTATTAAAAAAAAAAATACTATCCACGTTTTATTCCCAGGACCATCTGCTTGCGAAAATCCGTCCTTTTATATTTTACAACCTAATATAATAAATAAACAAAATTGACGAATAGTTTGAAATTTCGAGTGCGTCTTATAATTGAAGACCGATTTGAGCGAGCGCCGTGTGCGACTACACGACAGTCTTGCGTTCTTGTTGTTCTTGTACAGTTGTTGTTGTTGTTGTTGTTGTTGTTCTTGTTGTTGGGATGTTGTAGTGTAGTAGTTGGCCGAGAGGAGGCTTACAACTCTTCTGTTCGTAATTTAACGTTCGCTGGCCGTAAATCAATGCCATCGACGGCTGCATATTAACCGAAAGCACCTGCGACCCATTTAACCGACTTATCGACACACAGATAAATTCAAAATTATTCGACGAAAGGTGTGGATTTTCGATATTTAACACCGAACGAAATGTTGCCGAATCGTGGATTTCGAAAAATTCGGTTTTTTATTCATATCGATTCACCAATCGCTGTTTATGCAGATTCAAAAGGGCTAGGTTCAAATTTTGTAATTTTTGATTGTAATAGTGAGATGTGGAATGTAAAAGATTATAAATTGTGAAATTTTGATAGTAAAACGTGGCATTTTAGTCGAATCAGCCAATGAGAGCGCTCCGTTTAGTGGTCACGTGACATAATGGCATTTTTTTGTTGTGCTGGAAATCGTTTATAAGAAAAACGCGTAATGTGAAAATTTTTTTTAAAATAAATAATAAATATAAATACTACGGTCCTGAAATAATACTATGTATGTATATTATGGCGTTTAACATGAAATTTTTTTAATATGAAAAAGTGTTTCGATACCTTCAGTTTCATATAAAAACGTTTTCCACTGTATTGAATTAGAATATTCAAATATAAAATTTAAAAAAGTATAAATTGTAAAATTTGAATTGTTAAAAATTATATTTTAGTCGAATTGACCAATGAGATCGCTGCATTTAGTGGTCACGTGACCAAATGGCATTTTCTTCTACAGTGGAAATAATTTAACATGAAAATGCTTAATTTAAAAAAATCAACTAATAAGAAATAGTACTATAGTCATGATAAAATACTATATTCACTAGAAATCGTTTAACACGAAAACATTTAACGTAAAAAAACTAGTTAAAAATAAATAATACTTCATTTAATAGACATTTAACATGAAATTTTTTTAACAAGAAAAATTGTTTTGGTCCTTTCAGTTTCCTACTAAACGTTTACTACCATACGTATATTATAACAAAAGATTCTGAATCTAACACAAAAAAAAATTTCAGTCTCTTCAGTTTCATGTTAAACGTTTTCTTTTATACTTTCAAATTTGTTTTTTATATGATGTATAATACTTTTATTAAAATAATCAAAATAAAGGATAACACATCCTCATTTTAGATATCATATGGTAACCCTGTAATATATAATACATAACATATAAAGTTTTGTTGCAATATCAAATTACTGTAGGTTAGTTGATTTAATTTTATTAATTTTATGTTATTAATTTTATGTTATTAATTTTATGTTATTAATTATATATTGTGTTTTTTTTTGCCACTATGGTGATGTAAGGTAACCTGTTAGGCCATGGTGGTATATTTGTACTCATATAATTATGTATTTGTATGAGTAAATAAATAAATAAATAAATAATAATCGATATTACGTTTTATGATTTGCCTCGTCAAATTCTTCAGAGGAAAATTCTCGTCTGCGAGTTCTCAAATATTACATTATATAATTAATTAACGAAAGTTAACACGTAAAGCGTCGGCAGCTCGTAATATAAATAAAACATAATCATTATACAATACCCTCGTCCTATATAATTCATATTAACACACTGTAGAAGAGCTAGTCGTAAATATTAGGGCTGTTTCATGTAAGTCGTAACAAAGCACGCCTATTACTTGTAAATATTGAAACGATGAAATTAACCGAAAGACTGACGAAGCCTTTTAAAAATTCAAAAACAATCCTTCCAACTAAAACGAATTTCAAGTAATTTCGGGATTAAATCATTCTTAAGAAGCTCAAAATCGCTTTGAGATTGTCAAAATTTAAAATTCGACGTCAAATCTCGTCATTATCAATATTTAATCATGTTGAACATTTTCGGCGATACATCAGACGAGTTTTCAGCACATTTTTCACATTGAATTTTCTAGGGAAAAAACGCCTGGAAAAATAATAATCGCGGAAAAATATTATTTCTAAGTTTTCGCAGTCAATTCGTGAACATTTCCGTTTAAAGCGAAGAAAGTAAAGGGAAAAAAATGCGAAAATTCGGCGGGAACTTCCCAGCGTTGACGACTTAATAAAATAAAGGGAAAAGTTTGCGGCTCATCAGAGCGCGAAAGATCGTGAAATTTATATGGAATGTGGATGAAAAACTGAAAAAAAAACGTATAAAGAGAAACCTGGAGTCGGACGAAATACGCAATTTCAAAAATAATATGCCGGGAATTTCGAAATATTGGCAGTTGTATAATAAAGGGGAAACAAACGGGGTTTTTTTATTTAATAATTAAAATATTGTTTGAGAGAATTTCGGATTTTTTTATATGATATAAATAAAAATGTATACTAATGTAACATCTTTGATCGCGGAATTTATCTATAGAAACTTAATTTTTTTAATTACTCATAAGAAAATATTTTCTTTTTAAAAAGACTATTCATCCAAATTAATTTACCATTATTTATAGTTTTACTATTTCTGAAAAAAATTCTGAAAGATTTTTTTGAAACAAAAGTTTCTTGGCACATCAGATGATACATTGATGTTTACATCAACAATATGATGTAAACTAAAATGTACTTATTACCAGGGACGGATCCAGTGGAAGGGCGGTTGGGGCAACTGCCCTCCCTGCGTATGGAAGAAAAAATTTCTAAAATCACGCGTTTTCGACTAGAAAATGATTATCGACCATAAAAACATTATATTTTGCAAAATAAACACGAAAAACGCATTTTCAAAAAAAAAATGTTCATATTGTGACCCTGATTTTCCGAAAAAGATTGAAAAATGTCTATATTTATACATTAACTTATCCTGTACTTACTCTCCAGATCTTACACCATCAGATTACCAAATTTTTAGGTCATTACAAAATTATTTAGATATGAAAATTCAAAAAATGAAGAGGTGGTGAAATAGGGACTTTCCGAATATTTTAATTCATAACCGACATAATTTTACAAAAAAGTTATCGAAAATTTGATAAAAAGGTGGACAGAAATGTTCTATAATGGTAGAAATTATATTTTAAATTAATAATTAATAAATAAAGTTTTTATTAAAAATTTCATCTGTCATTCGAACCTGTGAACCGTTAACCTAATCCAAGTATCGGAAATATTTTGGCGAATTTCTCACCCAACCTAACCCAACCTGTAGTTGTATGATGAATAAATTTGCGTGAAACTAACCCAAGTATGGGAAATATTTTTCTAATTTCTCAACCAACCTTACCCAACCTGTCGTTTATTACAATTTTTCCAATAATCTTAAACACATAAAGGTTTTTTTTTATAATCAGCAAATAAATATTATTATCAAATATTCAAATGATTAATTTGAAACCAATCGGTTTTTTTATTTTTCATTGAGGCCCACGAATTATTTCGAAATAAGAAAATTATTGGCATATTAAGTAAAAAGTTTATGAACCACTGTTATAGATTTATAAAGATTTTGTATTTAACGAAAAAAATCTTTAAAATTTAACAAATAAAAATAATTCTGAAAAATCGCCCCCCTGTAAAAAATTCCTGTATCCCTCGCTGCTTATTACATAAAAAAAATTGACAAAAAATTGATTATAAATTAAAATTATCAAGTTAATTTATTTGATTCAGTATTTTGTTGTTTTTCATTTAATTTGAAATAGAAAGTATTATATTTGATTTGAAAAAGAAAACATTCAACTTGCGATAAAAAAAAAACAGTATTAGAAGTACATTTTATGTATAAAATATTTAAAAAAATTCATATTGATACATTCGGTTTGAAAAATATACATTTCAACCTTCATTTAACATTCATGCAATTTTATAAACAAAATAAAAAACATATTCAATCATCCAAAAAAAATTACGCTTCAGCTCTATAAAAAAAAACTACTTTCCAACGAAAATAACAATACGTTCCATACAAAATCTTATATACCAATACATATATGATAGAATATATATATATGTATACGTATTTATCGCAAATTTGGCTTGGAATCGAGCTCATTTGTCGTGTCAAAAGCTGTCAATTGCAGACAAAATATGCTTTGACGGCGCTCCGCAAATTTGACATGTATCATAACCGAATAGACATAAACTTAACATCGTTTGTTCCTGTTAATTAATGCGATGAAAACTCATTTTGATGCGAAATTGCAGCCATTTTCCCCTCTGTATATAAACATATATGTTATGTATATGTTGTATTATAATAAGCAAACCGTTCGGGCCTATTATACGGTGTTCGTTATTCAAAACGCACTGATTCATTAGTATCTGAAAACGTGATAATGAAAATGCTGTAAATTGACAGATTACTAACGGACAATGAATGTCGATCTAATTAATTTCCAATAAGTATTGAGTTATTTGCGAGTTCGATTGGTTTTGATGCTTGTTTACGCTTTGCGAGTTGGTAGATTTGGGTTTGTATGGTTTGATTAGAAATATGTAAAATGATTGATTTTTAATATAAAAAAGTTAATTTATTGAACGTGATGATTAAATATTGGTACTTTGCTCTATTTTCATTAACGTTGTTGATTTTTTCTAAAGGTTTTGAAACTAAATGGTTTTTTATTAACAAAACTATTATATTTTGTACATAATTTAATGTTCACATTTCACAATCAATTAACAACTAAAATATAACAAAATTTTAACGTGAACAAAAATAAAAAACTTCTCTACCGAAAATTGGACACTTTCGTCTTAAAGTGGCGCAATTGTCAGACACACTTACTTATATACAAATCTCTATCTTTTAAATCGTGAATTTGTATCCAAAATGTTGTACACTATTTTGAAATTCTGTAATTTTTACTTCCAGTTTTCTTTTATAAAAACTGAATGTGGAGGATTAGGTAAAAGGAACATTTTTCAGTCAGAAATACTAATATTTATTTAATACCGCATTTTCTTAGTCAAAAATTCTGAATTTATTCATTACTGAATGCATAAATAGGTTGGGAAAAGAAGATTTTTTTTCTATGACATTTACTGAAAGTATCTTATTCATTCAAGCATAATTATTTTAATTACAATTCAATCTCATATCCTTTTAAATCGTAATTATACGTAAAAGTAATCCCAAAAAAAATCATATAATTTTAACATAGTGTAGATGCGCTTTACAATTTCACTACAAACCAGCGATTGACAATTTATATAAATGTGGATCGACCAAAAACTTGAATTGTAATTCATTCAAACTTTTCAACTAATTAAAATTCTCTCGAATTCAGATGTCAAACCAATTTAAGATATCCAATTCCAAAACGACTCGCAATTTTTTCTCTCTAAAACGCGTCTGCCGCAATTTCGCAACAAAGTCGCGCTGAAACGCAAGCATTTTCAGCTGAAATTTTTATCCTCGGTCGCTTTTCGCTTAAAAATTGAATTAAAACATTAATCAGACGTGTCGGATATGTTAATAAGGATATACGGATACGTTCCGGGGCACAACTTAATTCGCTCGCACGCTAAAAGCACAATTTATCATCGAACGAAAGTGTACCTAAAATACATATGTGTATGTACTGAATAGCTGAGAGAAAAATGCTCGTCTCCCTACTCAAAAATGGGCAACTTACATTTTTGCTCATTTACATTTCGTAATATAAACAAATGTTTCGTTTGTGTTCGATTATATGAACGAATTTTTTTCACGGTATTGTACATTTATTTGATTGTTATAGAAATGGTTTTTTTTACTTTTTCTTTCTCGAAATGATAATTAGAGTGGTTTTTCATAATAAACATATTTTATTGAAATATTTCATGATGCTTTTTTAGTATAATACATGCGAAATACAGATATATTATATCTATATATGACACAAATGTTTCGTTTGTATTTATTTAAAATTCGTTTATATGAATGGATTTTTTTCACGGTATTGTACTTTTATTTGATTGTTATAGAAATGGTTTTTTTTTACTTTTTCTTTCTCAAAATGATAATTAGAGTGGTTTTTCTTAATAAGCGTATTTTATTGAAATATTTCATGACGCTTTATTAGTACATACATATATATTCATATATGTTTTTTTACATTCTTGTTTACTTCACTAACTCTTAAAATATGCTCACTATGGGATTTCATCCCAATTATTTTCAGAAAATTTGTATTATATGAAAGCTTTTTGAGTATGTCTCATCGATATTATAATCACGAGCGGTAGGCCCGATGTTATAACATCGCACGCGTAATTTGAGGAAAAATTTTGAAAATACAATATAATGACAGTATATTTACCCATTGAATATACATAGTTGAAAATGTGAAATGTTTATTTAATTTATTATATAAAATATTATAGAATATTTTGTAGATATTACAATATTTATTTTAATTTAATATTAATTTATCTAATAAAGCATAGATTTCCACATCACCTAGGAGGTACTATGCTAGATGCTTTACATTTTTTTTAATGTGGGAAAATTGCCGAATTAAATTTCGAAGTTCAAAATCATCTTCCTTGTTCACCAGATCTCGCGCCATCAGATTTTTATTTGTTTATGTTCTTGGAGCATTCACTAAGGGAAAAAAAGTCAACAGGGTGAAAAATTTAGAAAACCATTTAAATTCATATTTTGCATCAAAGCCTCCATATTTTACAAAAAAGGGATCGAAAAGCTGCCTTATAGATGGCAGACAGTCCTAAATAATGATGGCGATTATATTGTATAATTACTATATGCCCGTAAATATATATGAATAAATTTTTATTATGTTTAAAAAAAATGGATTTTTTTCCGGTACACCTAATATAATAATAAAAATAAAAATTACTTAAATTCAAATGTATAAAAAATATTTATAATTCAAATTCAAATAAAAAACAAAAATTTCCAATTTCGAATAGTGCATAATTTTTAGCGTGAAAATGAGAACGCTGAAATAGTCCTTAACGCACATTGGCAAAGGATCTAATTCAGTGCATAATTTCTAGCGTGACCCCACACAGACAGACAGACAGACAGAATAGCGCTATTATTATATGGAGGATTATATAAATTTTAATTTTATGTGAAAAAAGTACTAGGAATTTTCGATATCAGATTAATTTAACTACTGGAAAATTGTCGATGTGAAAGTTTCTCTTTTATCTAGGGAGAGTGCCACGTAATGATTTCTCGTTCGTTGATATGAATGTGCTTAATTCTGTATGTATGTATATTTTGACTAATAAAATCATGCGTAATGCTCTTGCGAATTAGAAGTGAAATTCTAACATAATATTTTGTATGCGATTATGTTGTAATGTGTATGTTACGCAACGTATATTTTACTGAATTTTCCATGAAAACGCAAAAAAATCTTGTGTTTTTTGTAAAATTTAAACATCATTTAACATTTGTATCAAAATTATTTTTTTTTTAACTAACCCTCACCTTTTAGAATAGGATCTTTTATGATGAAAAAACTTGACCCTTGCATCTGTGGTCCTCAATGTCCCTTTTAACCACATTGCGACACTCTAGTATCAACAATACAATTTTTTTTCCAACTTTCCATAAGTACATATATCGTAAAACACGTAAACTGTCATATTTGACGGATTACGTTCAACATTTAATGTTTTAATAACAACAACAAAGAAATACTTGTTTATGTATCTAAATCACATAATAATTACCAATTATTTGAAAATAAAAAAAAATACTGCTAAAGTGACAAAAATGACACTTCAGACCAAATTTACGTTTTAATATATATTCATGTTTGATGTCAAATTATGATATGATAAATTACAACATACAATGAAATTTTTGTTTCAATCAATAAACGCAGTCTTCTATTTTAAGATTGTGCCATAATAATGTTATGTGAGTGAATTTTTAATAACAAAATTTCGAAAATAAAACGTGATTTATTGCGACGTCGTTGAGTTGTCAATCAAAACTGCCATATTATAAAAATAATTTCGCGCCTTATATGAAAAAACAGACAAAATTAAATGAATCAACAGAGTTCACACTATAATTTACAAAAAGTCCCGATAAAAATAAACCTAAAATACCTTCAAAAAAAGGCAACAAAGTCTATGTACATTCTAATGTACCGAGGAGGTTAAAAAAACGCAAAATTTATTTACATTTTTCATAGAAATTGTGTGACCCAGTATCAATCCCTCCCAAATCCACTTTTTTTTCAAAGTTGAGATTTTAATGCAGATATATAGTATCCATTGAAATGAACAATTCTTTCATATAAAAATCTACCAAATCCTTCGGAATTTGGTAGATTTTTAACATTTTAAGACCAATATCTCCCAAATCCTCACGCACGCGCATTCAGCCAGATCAACTGGTCGAATCCACCAATAGGAACGCAGCATTCAAATCTGCGACCCTTTAGTAGTTTGTTGGCCGTCGTCAGAGTGAAGTCAGAGTCACGTTGTTTTTGTTTCTGGTGATTTAAAATGGATAAAGACAGGATCCAACAGGAGGAACCAGTTAAGAATTTAACCAGGAAAAGGAAAAGGCAGCCTAATCGCTGGAAAATCCTGATCCTTAGAATCAATATCTCCTATCTCCATATTTATTTCCCTTTTCTTGCGTAGTGTATTGAAATTTACATGAAAATATACATGCCAATTTGCTTCAAACAATCCAAAGAATAATTTAAAAAATAAAAGCCATAATTAAAAACGATGGTGAATAAATAAGAAGTTTTCCGTTGTTTGCCAAAAATTTACCAAAACGGATTTGGGAGGGATTGATACTAGGCTCCACAAATAACCCCAACATAATAACTACTCAAAAACGATCAAACTCAATATCGAAAACGCCACCGAACACAAAACACATCCGAACATTACTCATTTTATATTGAACAACTGAGCTCGGCAATATTGTGCATTTAATCACTCGCCCTTGCGGACGTATGTTGCGCACATACGTATGTACATATATGTATATAACAGTGCGCATGTTTCTATAAAATATATCGCAAATTGTACAGGATACGTGCGTAATATATAAGCGTGCACAGGAATTTCGGGCAATTTTCGGCACGATGATAAATAGTGGCGGCGTGTGGGACTCGGACGTGCGGGATTCGCGAACGCGGAAAGAGTCGCGTTCGCGACCACTGAACTAGACGAGGCCCAAACAATAAACGCAACAACGAGAAATCCCGGGAAATCCATGCGAAGTTTCTTTGGGGGAAGAAAATGGGTTTTTTTTTTTCGAATGGCTGTGAAATAAATTAGACATGTGTCAAATTCGTCATCGTCATCATCACTATCGATCTGTTACAGTCAGAATGTGCATCTACACCTATCTTTCGATTTACAAGGTAGATAGGTCCCTGAAAAAAACGTGTAAGTCGAAATTGAATATTTTTTGAATTATAAAATCGTGTAAATCGAAAAGTACACAAAAAACGCATAATTTGGTTGTTTTTTCAAGATTTTTATTAACTTAGGTTAATTTTAGTCCGAAGTCCTAATTTTAATAAGCAATTTATAAAAATGTTTAAATATCATGGTCGACATATCGTTTTGAGGTTACACTTGAAACGTCAAACTACGACGTAATGACAAACGTGCGGGTACACACCTCGTTGTTTACCGAACAGTGGCTCTTCTATTTTAATTAGTGATAGAATTCAATGCTAAAATTATTAATGTTATTATTTTTGATTATTTTCAACATTTATTTATTTTTTAAGCAGTGGAAAAGCGAAAACGTGTAAAAAATGTATCGTGTAAATCGAGGAATAGGTACATACATATGTCACAGTTCAAATATCCGTTCAGTCTCTTCATAATCGTACTAGTTTGTTTATACACATTCTAAATTGTCTAGTTCTAATGTACACGAAATAAATAATGAACATACAAATTAGTCTTATTGTTAGAGAGCTGTAGCAATGTTTTTGGCGCCCTTGGCAAGTATAAAATTTGGCGCCCCTTTTTTTCCGAGGGAAAGCTGGTCAAAAATATTTTTTTAATTTCATAATTTTCAAATGAAAAATTATTCGTCACTATTTGAACGTGTTCGAACCTCAAAAAATTTTTTCCTTAAAAATAGCTCAACGCATTAATGTAGCGCAACTTTCCGAAATATTTTCGCGAATTTCTCACCAAGCGTAACCCAACCTATCGTTTTTTGATGAATAATTTGGCGTGAAGCTAACCCAACATTCGGAAATATCTTTGCGAATTTGTTACCAAGCCAAACCCAACCTATCGTTGTTTGATGAATAATTTGGCGTGAAGCTAACCCAACTTTCGAAAATATTTTCCCGAATTTCTCACCAAGCCTAACCCAACTTATCGTTGTTTTATGAATCATTTCGCGTGAAGTTAGCTTCACGCGAAATTATTTTACGCTAACTTTCGGAAATATTTGTTTCAATATTCGACACTTCTCAGAATTATCCGAACCCCAAAATTTTCTTCGTCTGGAAAACATCTAAATTGTTTAAAAGTAATCACTTAAAAAAACGGAGGGCGACTTTGGCGCCCCAAAAGTCACGCGCCCTTGGCGCTTGCCCAATTGCCAATGGCTTGCTACGGTACTGTAACATATCATACATATCATACATACCATACATACCATACATACCATACATACCATACATACCATACATGCCATACATGCTATACATACCATACATACCATACATACCATACCTTACAAAGCATACACACCATACATACAAAAGAAGTTACACCGCAAAATCGGCGGGAAACGAAAGAGGAAAGGGAAACGACCTACCTAGAAAGGGAAAGGGCCCAGACGTTCAACAGGGCCGCCAACGCTTCCGTAAAAAATCACGTTCGCACGCTCCGACTACAAATATTGACATTAGGCGGGGCATGGCCGCGGTTATTGTTGGCCCCGAGCGCCTTCGACCCCCCCCCTCACCCCCGCGCGCGTCCGTGTCACGTCTCGCGTTATTTCTCGTTGCGAAAAATTATCGAAATTAATATATAACGTGTAATGTGTGGGAACATGCCCGTCTTTCGGGGGGGGGAGGGTACGTGAGGTCATGGACGGCGAAGGCGTTGTTATTAAATCTCGTTCGAACGGGCTTTATAAGGCCACACATGTCGGCCATGGCTTCTATTGTGTGTTATATAAAGCGTTTTATCGTAAATTTTCTCATCGAAAATATAAATAAGCTGTGTAGGGAATGTCTTGAATATTGAGCACTTTTTTAAAGTATTATAATTTTTACTTGTTTTTTTAATAAGTATGTGATACTTATAATAAGTAGTAACTCTTTACTATTAAATTTCTACTTATTGATAAATTTTTGTGTATTATTAAAAAAAAAACTAAGTTAATTTTCACGCAATATATGCTCGCGCTTTTATGCTTTCACGACCTTTAGAATATATGTAATTATAAAAAATAATATTTTTTATTGAAAAAATTGCTACGGTCCTTGGATCTTTTGAAGTGTTTGCAAAGCAAATGACGTTCGAATTGATATTTTTAAATTGAGTTCCTTAAAAATAAAATGAAATTTTTTTGACACCATTGCGTGTTAGAAACAATGTCTTCAATCTTCATTTTTGACAGCTCATTAACTTTTTCTTTTACTGATTTTTTAATATTATTTTTTAACTAATAATTTTAAACATTAATGGAAATTTACAACTTTTAATCAAAATTAAACAAATTTGTACTATAATATAACACAATAAAAAGTTTTTGGAAATTCAAATTAAAGGTAAAACTCTATCATAAACATAAGCATAAATATATCTCAGAATTTCAAATGAAATAAAGATATAAACAAAGGCTCATGAGATATTTACGTTCGCGTTTACGCTCACTATAAACTTTCAACTTAAGATAAGGCCCTATCTATTATGAGTATAAACATAAGCATATTTCATAATTTCTAATTAAATAAAGATGTAAATAAGGGCTCTCATTCTCTAGAGATATTTACGTTCGCGTTTACGCTCACTATAAACTTTCAACTTAAGATAAGGTCCCTTAGTGAGCATAAGCATTAGCATATTTCATAATTGCACATGAAATAAATATTTACATTGTACACATGGGTTCTTAAGTTCTCTTGAAATACGTATAGGTACTCAGCATAATGTTTCATCTTAGGATGAGCCCCCATAATGAGCATAAAAATCAAAGTTTTAGTAAGCTCATACTCACGCTTACTTTCAACTATAAAACCTTAACCGTACGCTAATAAATTTCAGTGATACAAAAATTTTTCTCCAAAAACACCTTCCAAAAAAGAACTCAAAAAAAATTATTTTCAATTGTTTGGCCAAAACCAAACTGTTTTAGTGCAGACAAGCACCCACTCGGATAAAAACTTTTCTAAGTATTAAAAAATATAGCTTTATAGCACTGGCCTGTAGCCAACTCTTAAGTTGTACGACTAAATCAACGAACACCGACTAAAGTCTCGTTAATTCGGAAATTTGCGATGCACAAAATGGCAGATCCGGATCCGGATTTAGTACAAAGTCTAGAGTAAAAAAAACTTTTTAACGCTTCTAATATATAGTGTGCAATTTTGTTTTTTGTGCACAACAATAATTCAGGCTTTGCTCAAATAAATAACTTTAACGCTGCAGAGCCTCGATAATAAAGTTAATATTGAATTATCGCTGATAATTATTCAAATTAATTCGAATATATCAATTGAGAATCATTTTCAATATTGTGTGGTACTCATGTTGTTTTTAAAGTGAAACTTCCTCGTAATTATTGAATAAGTAAGAATGATTTTAACATAAACAAAGCAGGGCTTTGAATAGCGACAAATTATTTGGTTAGTTTCAAAATTATTTGGTAATTCCAAAAGTTATAAATAAAAACATGAAAAATTTATCAGTAATAAATTATAAACTTTAACAGCAACTTGTTCTAAATGATAAGTAAATTATTCATTTTTTATCAGTAAATATATTTTTTTAATCAGTAAATAAATCCTTTTTATCAGCATTTAATTTAAAAATGGTTTGGTTGAAAAATTTAAAATATAAAAAATATAAATGAAAACGTCAACAGACTTGCGATATGACAACACTGACGATTTTCTGACTCAAAATAAAACGATCATTTTCAAATTATATTACTGATCATTTAGTTTAATAACTGAGTATATAACAACTGTCACAGCGTACCGATCTTTGGAATACTCACTGAAAATTTCGAAATATTTACTGATAATTTAGTTATTTTTACTGATGAAAAATTGAATAAGTTACTGTTCTATTAAATACATGCCGCTTTGAACTGATGCAAAAAGAAACATAATTACGGTAAAGAAAATTATATAATACTATTGTAATATGAAAAGTTTTCTCTGCGATAATCGAAAAAGGATCGTTCAATCGTTTAAATTTATCAATTGTTCATATAAAAAAACGTACCTTTGTAGAGCGATACTAAAATAATTTAAGTGTGAGAGGAACTAGACGTAAAAATAATGTTCCGTCACGCTTTTATTCCCTTGCAATAAAATCGAACGCTCGTAAAATACGTGCGTTTAAACTTTTATTTATTTATTTGCACAATATATAAAACGGTACATTGAAACAATGATAAAATTGCAACGTTGGAACTTTTTTTTTTTAAATATAAAATATATTATTTTCTTACTTAAAACACCGGTTGTAATCAAAGCTGTACTGAAATAAATTATATTTATTTCAGGGGTGTACCAATTCCGACTTTGTCAAAGTTGAAACATAGTATTTGAAACGAAGTCAGAATTGTGAAAAATAAATCAACTTCGGCTCCTTTTTATTAATTTGTCAAAATATCCATTATTTTTCGTTGACATATTCAAACTCTTATACAGGACGTTAGTTGGATCTATGCAAAGTCTTAAAGGTGAGATAGATCATGTAATTTGGAATATTTTAAAGTAAATATACCTTAGTCCAAAGTATTATAGTTTTTAGACTTTCAGTTTCGTTTTTGTATCCTATTTTTGAAATTGGCTAGATATCTACATTTTTAATATATCAATCGAAAGGGTTTTAAAGAGAGATATTTTTAATATCATTTGAAATCTTTGAGCTTTGTTTTTTTTTTTAAACAAGAAATTTCAAAAAACAATAGTTTTTCCTTTACTTCAACAAGTTTTTTATAACTAATCATGTATTTTTAATAGTTTTGAGTTGATGTTGATGTTTTTATTCATATTTATGGATTAAATACACAATAAACAAACGAAATAATAAGATTTCTCTACCATGTTACCTTTCATTTGAAAATTATTAGTGGGCAAGTGCGAGATTTTTTATTTTTTCTCAAAAATCGAAAAAATAACAATAACTCGAAAACTATAATACTTTGGACTAAGGTATATTTACTTTAAAATATTCCAAATTACATGATTTATCTCCCCTTTAAGACTTTGCACCAGTCCACCTATTACCCTGTATATTTATGTCTTAGCTGTTGTTTTTTTTTTTTTTTTAAATAATAATAAATATTATAATAATTTCAATATCAAACAATTCCGAAATTCAATTGGTTCGTGATTATTATAAAATATAAAAGTTTGGGGAACTATTTTGTTTTTTATAAGATTTTTGCGGTGCTAATTCATAATATTTTGAAAATGGTTAATATTTTCACTACTTACAATCAGTATCAACAGAGCCGTAGCAATGATTTTGGCGCCCTTGGCAAATGTAAAATATGGCACCTGCCTACCAGAGCCGTCATTTCAAATTTTTCTAAGGGGGGTAGGCAATAAACTATTTTTTCATTCAATAATTGTTAATTTAAAAAAAAATTATTCGACACTATTCAAACCCCAAAAAAATTTCCTAGTGAAAACCAAATTTATGAAAAAAATTGATTCTCCATTAGTTTTATTTAAAAATAATAGGAGAGAGCCTTTGGCGTCCTAAAAATCACGCGCCCTTGGCGCTTGCCCAATTGCCAATGGGTTGCTACGGCACTGAGTATCAATTTTATACGTTAGTAAAAAAAATTTAGTTAGTTAGAATTGGAATTTAATGTACAGCCTTGATCATACATAAATGATCAACATTTCAATCAAAATCGGATCAGAGTTGAAACATATAATAAGTCAAAATTGGAGTCGATAAATTTAGAAGCCAATGTACACCCCTGGTTTGTAATACCAAAGCAGGCATTACCAATATAAAAACCGATTTTTTTCATTCGCAACATTTTCATACGTAATAAAAGTGCGGGTCAGCGACTGTACACGTGCGAACACAACCCAAAATAAATATATACTGAAAAAAAAGAACAAAACGCACAACTGGGTGGAAACATAATAATCGCCCCGGGAAAACAATTCTGCGTTTGAATATGTATGATATTCTGATCGCGGCGAAAATACTTTTTATTTTCACCGTTGAAAGCTACGCAAACCAGACGTATTGGGTGGTGTAGAAAAAGTCGCATAGGTTCGTTTTTTTTTGTACGTACTCTATGTCAATTTGCGTATTTTATGTTTGCTTTTTGTGGGGCGGTGTAATGTTTCGGTGGTTAGAGTTTCGGTGGAAATGATGTTGAATCTGAAAATGATATAGGAATTGTTTTTAAAGGGGAAATATTTGTGAAATGTGAAATATTCGTTTTTTGGGTAGTTCATTAGTTTTTGTTTAGTAAAAATTTTTTTAGGTATTACTTTTACCAATTTATTAAAACAACAAAAGTGTTTTATGTATTGTGAAAGTTAACAAAATTGACACAATTTTTACATTAATAATAAAATTACTATATACATATAATACGTACTTTTTAATTAATTTTTTTGATACAAATTTTTTTAGATACTATTTTTTACCAATTCTTTCCAACAAAAATAGTTTACATTTTATGTAAGGGTTAAAAAATTAACACAATTTTCACTTTAATAAAAAAATTACTATATACTTTTTAATTTATTTTAAAAACTCTTAATAGCATGTTCGAAATTATATTTGAACTTACAGTCAAATAAACGGAGATACGTTTATACTTAAAAAAAATAGTTGTGATTCGATTTTTTTTAATTAATCGCGCATACATACATATGTATAATATTATAATTGGCAATAATAATAGTATGTATACTCGTAGTTAGTTTTTGAATTTGAAATTATGGCGTTGTTATGTCAGATCATGAGCATAATAAGTGGAAATACACAACTATTATACTTACTTACTACTTTCATAGTAAGTGGAAACACACTACTATTATATGTACTTGCTTACTAATTTTGTAGTAAGTGGAAATATACTACTTTCAAATATAACAGAGATGTAATAATACTTTATGGGGAAATGTTTTTCATTCATTTCGTAATAATGTTATTTTTTCTTATTAAAAACATATAATATAAAGAGAATATCCATATTAACTTAAATTTGGCTTAACTTGTTATTTTTTATTCTCAAAATTAGCGTTTACGCCATTTTTATAACTCATAGAATTTTTCATGTTTCGTTATGAATTAAAGTGACGTAATCAATTTCCAATTCCAAAAACACCTTTTCAGTCATGCATAATCGAAAATTTTAATTATTACATTTAAATTTGATATGTCTAGAACCTAAAAGAAATAAAAATAATCATTACATATCAACAATATTTTTAAATATTGAAAAACACAAATCCTTCAATATTTTCAAACGAACAAAAATACAGACACGCCACTTTCAAATACAACAATTTGTAAAGGTATATTGAAAAATTTTCAAACATAACAACAAAGCTCCCAAATTAAAAAGCTTTCGATCCCGAAAAAATATGTTTTTTTTCTTTCACAAAATCACAGGTTAAAAAGTTACAGCCGAAATCCAAGAGTTTTTTCAACTCTGCACACAATAAAACCGCACAATGAATTCGGGACACCTGATAAACGAAAAGGGTTCCGCGCGTTCGGGTGACCCAATGGTTCTGTTATTATTTTATCGTCGAATCTCGCCGGCTCACTTGCGCGCGCTTTTTCAAAATAAAATAAAAAAATATATATATAGACACACGCATAAAAGCACAACAACAACAAAAGGCGAGAAAATTCCCGATCCGCCCGTAAAAGCCGGCTTTGTTAGCAATCAACTTTTTCGCCGTGTAATAAAATTCGGCATTAAGCTGTCGAGGGCCGACGGAGGCGACTCGATCACATATTTTCCGTTTCTAAATCGACGGTTTTGCAAAAGCGACTCGAAAGTCGCTCGTGTGTCGCTGGTTTCGGCGACAGATGTTCGCGGCTGGGACTTTTTTCCTCGTGAGACTTACTGCGATTATGATTCAAATTTTTAAATCGGCGGTTTGGCAGCAGCGACTTGAAAGTCGCTCGTGTGTCGCTGGTTTCGGCGACAAATTTTTGGCGCTATGTCTTATTTTCTTCATGCGACTTACTGCGATGATGAGTCAAATTTTTAAATCGGTGGTTTCGCCACAGCGACTCGAAAGTCGTTCTATGTCGGTGGTGTCGCTGGTTTTGGCGACAGATGTTCGCGGCTGGGACTTTTTTCTTCGTGAGACTTACTGCGATTATGATTCAAGTTTTTAAATCGGCGGTTTCGCAATAGCGACTCAAAAGTCGCTCGAAAGTCGTTTGTATATCGCTGGTTTCGGCGACAGATGTTCGCGGCTGGGACTTTTTTCTTCATGTGACTTACTGCGATGATGAGTCAAATTTTTAAATCGACGGTTTCGCAATAGCGACTCAAAAGTCGCTTGAAAGTCGTTTGTATATCGCTGGTTTCGGCGACAGATGTTCGCGGCTGGGACTTTTTTCTTCATGCGACTTTTTACGATGATGAGTCAAGTTTGGCGGTCAACTATTGTCTGAGTAGTCACTTAACAAATGACTTGACACACACAATTTTAACTATTTTTTAACGACACACATATCAACAAATTCTTCGCTCAACGACACATATGTAGCAAAAAATCAACGAAAAATCTGTTGCTCGACGACACACAGTGACAAAATCCATATGAGATCCTTCATATAATTTATATAATACGATAACTAATACAATTTGTAGAAATTCTGATACAATTTTATTTATTATACGAGCAACAATTATCTGAATAGTCACTTAACAACAAATCAATTACTCAAATACTCTTACTACTCAATTACTCATCTCTCTTAGCGACATATCTAATTATTTCCAACGACTCACATATCAACAAATTGATCTACCGACAAACCTTTCACACACATTTTAAACGGGTACCAATATTCGACTCAGTATAATGGTGTCAGTTCGAGCAGTATAATTTAGCATTTCGCACAGTTAAGTTGCCAGTAACAAAAAAAAATGATAAAACACAACTGAAATCAAAATATTCTTAATTTGCATAATATTTCGTATGGAAATCAATCACATTGTGTATATTATAATGACTATTTGTTTAATAACAACAATACATAACCTCGAATTATAATATGGTAGAATAAAAGATGTCTTTCTTTGTGAGATCATCTCAAAACATTGTAAATTAATTGATTTCTTTATAAAATCAATTACTTGTCATTAGCTTTGACAGGGACTAACTACCAATTAAATAAAATACTATGCCACGCTATACTTTTGTAAAGTATATGGTCCCAAATATAATAATACGTATACTAGTCCACAAAATAAAACATTTAAATTACTGAACATTGCAATGTACACAGGGTCTAATGTTTAGTTTTTATAATAAGTTCACTACTAAAAATGTATTTTTGATACTAGCAACTATTTTTTGGGCGAAAAGGTAATTTTGTTGCTAATTTGACGTTTGATATATACTTTGATTTTGTAATGTCTATACTGTGACCAATGCATTGTCCCATTTTAAACACCCTTTGACCATCGAAAGCCTCATAGCTATTTTTTTATAGCCCAGCTACAACTGGGATCGCAACAGCTACAAGCGGCGCGTATAAATCAAGCAGCATTAGCCGAAATCGACAGAATCTCTTCATTATTATTAGCTAGTCGTAATGGAGAGAGAGAATGTATAGAGAGCGAGTGGAGAGGTTTTAATATACGGCCGGGTTCAAACCCCATTTCGGCCCCTTATCTAGCTCGTTCCCAAGCGACGGGCTTCCTGCGAGCTTTTATTGCAACCCTCACCACGGTACACTCGACTCCCAGTAATACTTCCGTTTTCAGGGGTCGACAACCAGAGATGTCTTCCTACGCGGAGACTCCTCCTTTCCTTCCTCCGACGTTGTTCTTTTTGTACACTTTTGTTTCGTTTTACGGTTTTGTGTTTCATTGGTTTCTTTCGGCTATATGGGGATGATTTGATTGGTTCTATTTTTGTATAATATAACGTAACGATTTTGATGCACTTGTTACGCAATGTTCGTTTAATTGGGCAACTAATTATTTGGTTGGTTAATAATAACTAAAATGATCAGTAAAAAATTGTTGAATGATCAGTTTGGTTAGGTTAGGTTATGTTAGCTTACTACTACGTGTGACTACATTGAGACTTGATCCAACAAGTTCAAACAGGTTTCCACATGCACAGAACCGAATAACAACCATATACTTTGTTTTTACTGATCAAAATAGTATTTTTTTACTGATCAATTAAATACAGGCCGTTTAATTGCGTTTTCGTGAAAAACGCATAAAAATTTTGCATTTTTTATGAAATTTAAAATCAACTGTTGGTATGTTACTCTATTTTGTTGGTGTTATAAAAAAATTTTATGTTTAACGTCATCTGTCAAATATGATAGTTGAAGTGTCTTATGATATACATATGAAAAGCTAGGAAAGATTTATATTTTGAATATCGGAGTGTCGCAATGTGGTTCAAAATGACATTGAGAATTACAAACGTAAAGTTATGTAAATCTTAAAAGAGCTCGTTTTATAAAATGAGAGTCAGAGAGTCATATGAATGTTAAATGTGGTTTAAATTGCACAAACAACGCAATACTTTTTGCGTTTTTCATAGAATGCTATTACATAAACATTGCCTGATACATTTTTATGTCACAATATCAGTGCGATTATTTTGTGTATGTAGATGAGTTTTATAATTTTTTTGTGAATATAAATGGATATTATGATAGTTTATACAATATTTATAAGGAACGTGGTTATAATATAAGTTTTAATTAGGCACGTACTCATTTTTATTTTATTTTCATTATAAAATAAATATGAATAAAAAATAATATCAAAATACGCATTATTTCAACGTTACGCAATATAGTTTAGACACTTGTATTTAAATCCAATCGAAACGATAATATTTTGAGAGCGAATTCCTTTAATAATCCAAACGACCCTCCAGACCCCACTTTGTATTATAATATCAAATCAAAGAGATTACCACGTCAATTTTAGAGATGAAACAGATTACGTTACACGTTCTTTGTTCAACCGAAATATAATACTTCACTGTTTCAGCACGAGAACACTCTTTGACGTATCGAAACGTGAAAATTAATACCCGAACTTCACAATTATCGCAAAATATAAATTCCGACCGTATTTTTTCCGCGATATTTATTCAGCGGGTATGAAACGTGCACATTTCAGCCACGAGTGTTGCTGAAATGCATTTAGTGTAAATAGTGCGGTTCGAGCCGCCAATTAACGTCGACACATGCTACCTGTTATGCCCGTATTGCCATTCATGTTCATTTTTCAACGTTTGGTGTTCGAAATTTTCATGTGTGTGTGTTTGTGGTGTGTGAGTGGCTTTTGTGGGGGAAAAGTGTAAGGAAACGTGGGGGTGGGCAAATATGTGAGCGGTGATGTACTTGTGGGAGTTTTGAAGTGCGCTCGGTTTTTATTGATGGAAAATATTATTAAATATGGCATTCTTTTAAGTTTGAAGTGAAATGTTCGTACCGTTTTTTTACTAGTGATCGATATTTGAACATTTCGTATTTAAATTTTTTTTTATTTGTATGAAAAAAAAAATTTATAGAATTTTTGTATTTCGAAAGCTAAATTTTTAAATAAAAAATAAAATTGGATAAATTTTTATAAAATATGTCTTTTAATATAAAATATATAAGATATTTTTTTTTTAAAGTGCAACTATCTCAGGCATAAAAAGTGAAACTTTCATAACATTATTTTTCCTGAATAGCTTTGTATTATCAATATAAAGATGCTTTTTTTGCAATACTACACTAAATATTGATATTTTAATATAAATTTTACGCGTCTTTTGCGAAATTACTCAGTTCACATATGACGCAAAAATGTTTTATACGAACAATATGAGATGGTACTTTGTTGATTTTTTTCAAAACTAAATACCTTCATTACCCGAAATTTAATGTTTTTTTTTTACCTTTTTTTTCACATAACGATACTTTTACTTTATAGATAACAATCATAGTAGGGAAACCATTACCGGCAAACAAGTTTACTGGTAAATGACCCAAATAACAGTTCGGTAATTTATCTCTAAATTTTTAATATTTAGCGGTAAATAAAAAAATTGCACTTCGAATTTTTCGAATATTTTTGAAAAGTATTGTTTTTTTGGAAAAAAATTCGGATTGTTTAGATGTACGTTTTCTCGTTATTTTTTCCGGTTTTTATTTAAAATTGAATTTACCGGTCATTAATAAAAAAAATACAGAATTACTGGTAAATGAATATTACGGTAAATTTAACCTCCATAAATTATAGCTTAAAGCTAAACTTAAAACTAAATCTTACCTAATCATTGACACTTCCAAGACTTTATAAATAGAAGATAATGAATAAATTTTGATGAAACATATCAACAAAACACTAATTGTTAGTAAAATTATTACGTCATACATGAACTAAGCAATTTCGAAAACGACGCATAGCACACATGCTGCATCATACACGAACAAAACAATTTTGCAAACGATGCATGTACATTTTTTATCAAAAAAGCAATAAACAACATCGTGCATGAAAATAAAAAAAAATAATTCATTATAAACTGATCTATTTTTTAAAAGCTTATTTAGATTTAAAAAAAAAAACCTAAAACGCTATTCTGTCAAACGGCAGACCGACACGATTCCAGAATTATTTATCAGAGAAAAGTGGTCGTTGGAGTGCGTACGCGAATACATTTAAAATGTAAATTCGACGCTAAGTTCGAATAAGTGTTTCGACGAGGTTTTCCACTCGCAGCAGGTCTTTTCGCCATATACGGACGATGGAGACGGACTCGTTCAGCGGCGGTCAACCAATAGGTTAACGTGCGGTTCTATTTTTTTTTATTTCCAGTCAGTATCGTATCAGTATCAGAATTTTTCGGGGTGTCGAATCGAGATTAGTCGGTAAAGAACAATATTAGCTTAAGAGCAAATTTAAGTTGGCGCCCGTGAAACACATATACCAATCGGAATAATGTATTGGTCACAGTATAGACATTACAAATTCACAGTATATATGTTATAGTCCGAGAGTATAGGCCGGCCGTCCGCATAAGTACATACAAATCTTCATTTTCATTGAGCTTTATGTACAACGATTTAAGGCTCATGTGCTTACGACGTTTTGGTTTTCGGACGTCGTGTCGGTGAGCATATAGATGTATTGGTGTACCATTTTGACAGTTGTTACGCGTTGAGATAGTAATACTTGCTTCTTTTGTTCCTGACAGTTTTTCATTATTGAAACATTGACTACGTTGTTTCTGGCGTTTTTCATTATCATTAGTAATTTTACACGTGATTTCATCGATCATGAAATGTCAAAGTGTGAACGCAAACCAAACGTCCAATGTTGTTCCAGGCGTGCGTTTTAAAAGCTGCTTATTCCAGAACGTCACATAAACGTGTAACTACGGATCGGAATATGAGCGTTAAATCCTATGTTATAAAGCGTAATTCCGCAAAAAGCTTATTTCTTGCTCGATTCGAATGATCAAACGGCCGGACTACAGTCCGGCCGTTTGATCATTCGATCACACGGACTATAACATATATGTACATATCTAACGTCAAATTCGCAACAAAATCAGCTTTTCGTCCGAAAAATAGTTTCTAGTATCAAAAATACATTTTTAGTAGTGAACTTATTATAAAAACTAAACATTAGACCCAGTGTACATTGCAATGTACAGTGATTTAAATTTTTTATTTTGTGGACTAGTATACGTATTATTATATTTGGGACCATATATTATACAAAAGTATAGCGTGGCATAGCATTTTATTTAATTAGTAGTTAGTCCCTGTCAAAGCTAATAATTAACTGATTTTGTAAATAAATCAATTAATATGCAATGTTTTGAGATGATCTCATAAAGAAAGACATCTTTTATTCCACCGTATTATAATTCGAGGTTATGTATTGTTGTTGTTAAACAAATAGTCATTATAATATACACAATGTGATTGATTTCCATACGAAATATTATGCAAATTAAGAATATTTTGATTTCAGTTATGTTTTATCTTTGATTTCAGTTATATTTGATTTTCGTAAAGTTTTCAACCAACTGACGTTTAAGTAAAAAGTGATTACGAATTTATGATTTAAATCAGTTTTATTATTTGACAGGTTTAAATCGGCAGAATCTCATTACTTACTCATACATGCATACTTGTTTGTATGTAGGTCAGGCTTTTGACAGTTTATTATAGTTTGTAAATAGAAACATTGCATAGGAAGAAATAAAAAAAAACCAATGTTAAAGTAATAGAAAGACAAATATTTTTCATAATTTTTTATTATATAATTTAATTATGGGGTGACCGAAAATATTGAATTATGACCAAAATTGTATTAAAATTTTGACCTATACATTCTGAGCAAAACCGTATTAAAATTATTACCTATGCATTCTGACGAAAACCGTATTAAAATTCTGACCAAAATCGTATTAAAATTCTGACTTATGTATTTTGACCAAAATCGTATCAAAATTCTGACCTATGTATTCTGACCAAAATAGTATTAAAATTCTGACTAGAAAAATACGAGCCAATCAATATTATGCTAAATATGAAGTGGTACCGGGTCACACAGCAAAACATAATACCCAATTATGAATATCTACATTTCCATATTTGCATTTTAATGTGTTTCGGGAGCTGCACGCATACAGGCGAACACGTGTTAGAGAACACGTTCATATAATATATATAAAATGGTGGAATAATATTAAAATATATTTATAAAAAATTATCAGTACATACCTAATAAAAAATGTGTTATATGAAAAAAAATCGGTATATAAAATCATGAAAAAACATCGAAAATTTTCATTTAATAACTATAATTATAACAGTATTCTACCCTGAGCCGAATCTTATCATAGTGGTATAATAATACTTTCTTTATACCGTGTTAAAGTGAAAAAAACATGTAAAAAAAGTAGTCGGTTCTTTTTCCTTGAACCGTGTAAAAAGAGTATTAAGTGTAATACATATATACAATATGTTTTTTTTTTTTAAATTAATTGTTAATTTATGTATTGAAATGATCAGTATAAATGGACAGTATCTTTTGATTAGTATTTAAATAGTCTTTCAAGACGTTTTATGTCTTTCGCTATTTCAAAAAAAATCAAACTGGATATTTTCAAATTTTTTTTTAGTATTTTATAAATCTATCTTAATAAAAGTTGAAAAAAAACTTGAAAAAATATTACTTAAAAAATATATATGTATTTGAAACTGCGGTCACCGGTGACTGATATAGACACATGGTGAATATTATAATTGGTCTGGTCACCTGTGACCTAAGTATAGAACATGTTAAATATGTGTACATGTTGGTATATGTGTACTCATACAGTAATGTATTTGTATAATATGTATAATAATTATGTATTGTATGAGTAAAATAAAATAAAATAAAGTAAAATAAAATAAATGTTTTTTTAATGGTCCAGAACTCTTAACTAGAACTCCAAAGACCTATCATGGTCTAGATTCTAGACTCTAGAACTTCCATGCTGCAGAACTCCGATAGTCCGTCATTTTCCTCTACTTTGAAAAGTGGCCAATTACTGACACATGATCAACCAATGCTGTATTAACTTACTTATTTTTTATTTTTTTAACATAACAAAAAAATGGGTCAATAACATTTCCATGTTTATTATGCACAAGACCGATTAGAAGACTATCTTTGATTAAAAGTCTTCGCAATTAGACTCATGATGATTATTTTAATAAATCACATGAAATAATGAAATTTGCATCAAATTTTCTATAGTACTTAACACCCTGTATGTTTGTGTACTAATATGTATATCGTGTTGTATGTGCGTGGTGCCCGCGTTTAGCATTTCTGAGTCGTATCCACGTTTATCCAACCCGAGGATACGAATAATTTAATTCACCCGTTATTTATGCGAATCTAGAGCCTTTCAATTTATATAAATATAAATAAATAAACTGAACGAGTAATTGCAGACGTGATTCGCAATCAATGCGAAAACTATCAAAGACTCTCTTTATATTTTTATACCACAAATATTCATGTTAATTTATTTTTATTTTATATAAGGTGGCTGGTGAAAGACTGGGGAGTTTTAAAAAGTCATGAAAAAATCTTTTTTTTACAGATTGTAGAACAACCCTTGGAGATTAAAATTTTTATATATTAATCTCTATGGGTTTTAAAACTTATTGGGTTTTTTTATTGCAGTGAAAGATCAATTATTGAAACTTAGAGAAAACACTAGTGGTGTTTTAGTGCAATGTTAATTAATAATGAGTGATGATGCCTATTATAATTTAAGTTAGTAAATCAACAAACAAAACTGTTGATTTTGGAGTACTGAAAATCCTAGAGAAATACATAAGCATCAATTTCATTTGTTGCGATACTTTTTCTAACTTTCAATTATTAATCTTTCACTAAAATAAAAAAAAACTTAGTGACTTTTTATTTTTACTGAACATAGTATATAAAAAAATTCAATCTCCATGGGTTGTTCTATGATCTCTAAAAAAATGAAAATGAACAAGTTATGACTTTTTCAAATCCTTCAATCTTTCAGTAGTAACCATATATAATATTTACCTAATACATATTTTATAATCCGCTAAAATTTGTTTTACTATATTGATTACATTACAAAATAAGCTCTTAATGAAATTCAGTGCTAAAACGACTAAAAATAATCGTAAAATTATAAGACACTGGTCACCGGTGAACAACAATAACATTCAACACTGAAACTAGATGACAATACTTGTTAAAGTACAATATAAAAAGTGTTAATAAATAATTTCAAACTATTAATACTACATTTCCATTATTTTTTTTGTATGTATAAAGGGAAAATATGGCAATTTCAATTTTTCAAATTTTTTTTCGCTGAATTTCCATTTTAAAAGCGCGCGATAACACATTAACGCATCGTTGGCATTGCATAGGCTTTGCAATTTTCGATTGATTTATTATTGCACGCTTTGCGCAACAGAGTTCGCATTAATTTCGTATTATGACGATTTTCGCGGATGAACAACGCACTAACATACACATGAAAATGTACATTGATATACATTTTTCACATTTCTACTACAAAAAAATGAGAAAAGACGATAAAACTACATATACGCAATGTTATCGAAATGATCCAGGAAGCGAAATAAGCAAAAAAATTGCCTCGTTATCGAAATTATAGTGACATCTATTATAAAATTACAAAAAAATAATCACTGTTGATCTCATGCAGAACATCGGAAAAGAGTCGCATTAGTGATACCAGAGTGTCGCAATGTGGTTCAAAGTGGTATTGAGGAACAGAAATTTAAAGTACCACAATAGTGACATTTAAACAAAACTAATCTATAATGACGGTCGCCAGTTAATCTTGAGATTAAGCTCACATCAAAGTTCAACTTTAGCCATACTATCGTTATGATCGTTTAGTGACGATAGTTCTGATATATGTTCATAAATATGTATGCTAACTGATAACGATAATTTGTACGATTATCGTATAAAATAGACTTTAATAAAGCAATTATACGATAAATATGTATACCCGATCCGTTACCGTGTAAAAAAATGTGTGGTGACCATACAAAAATTGGAGATAGGTTCTATCACTTCCATCCAAATGTACTTTATAAAAAATGTGCGATGTGAAAAATTTTTGCCAAGAAAAATCATCAAAAAATATCGAAAATTGTATTTAAAAACTATAATTACATACATATAATTATGTATATCAGTATATACTGACTTGCGGCGACGAATCCAGATATTTTTCACAGGGGGGGCAATTTTTCAAAATTATTTTTGTTGAATTTTAAAGATTTTTTTCGTTAAATACAAAATATTTATAAATCTATAAGAGTGGTTCATAAACTTTTTGCTTAATATGCCAATAATTTTCGTATTTCCAAATAATTCGTGGGCCTCAATGAAAAAAAAAAAAAACGGATTGGTTTCAAATTAATCATTTGAATATTTTATAATTATTATTATTTGCTGATACTTGGTTTAGGTTCACGCGAGTTTATTCATCACACCACGACAATTTGGGTTAAGTTGGGTAAGAAATTCGCAAAAATATTTCCAATACTTGGGTTAGGTTTACGCGAGTTTATTCATCACATCACGATGAGTTGGGTTAGGTTGGGTGAGAAATTCGCAAAAATATTTCCGATACTTGGGTTAGGTTTGGATTAGAAGTTATGCGGTTTTTAAAAATAATGGAACCTAACCCTCAGTTTTCTATGTATTTTCTATGAATTTTTTAAATGCGACTCCCCACGGAACGTATCTATCGCATAAAAACAAACCCAAGTGTAATTAAATACACCTATCTCTCGATTTACATGGTAGATAGGTTCCTGAGAAAAACGTAAATCAAAATTTCATATTTTTTAATGTAAAATCGTGTAAATTGAAAAGTACCCAAAAAACGCATAATTTGGTTGTTTTTTCAAGCTTTTTATTAACTTAGGTTAGGTTAGGTTAATTTTAGTCCGAAGTCCTAATTTTAATAAACAATTTATAAAAATGTTTAATATCATGGTCGACATATCGTTTTGAGGTTACACTTGAAACGTCAAACTACGACGTAATGACAAACGTGCGGGTACGCATCTCGTTGTTTACCTAACAGTGGCTCTTCTATTTTAGTTAGTGATAGAATTCAATATTAAAATTATTAATGTTATTATTATTGATTATTTTCAACATTTATTTTTATTTTTCATTTTTTTTTAAACCGTGTAAAAGCGAAAACGTGTAAAAAAAGTACCGTGTAAATCGAGGTATACAATATCCCATTCAAACTTACGCCCTCACAGAAGTTTCGCATGGAAAAAATCACTTTAAATTAATCCGCGGATACGGTTCGGAAAATTTCGGATCGTTCAAATATTTTTACAGCTGCTTTAAAAATCCAAAACCATAGAAGAATTCGAGCAATCGACGCAAGTGGTCAGAAAGCGTAAAATGGCCCAAAGGGGTTTTTTATTGACCAGAAATGTATATGGGGGTGTTTATTCAACGTGTTCCCGCGTTTATATAAATCGTCCGATGAATGGACCATGGCTTTCACTTTATTCATAGATTCTCAAAGTTTGCACCCTTTTCGTGTCTAAGTCGTGCATGCGATTATGTTTGATATATAAATAATATTATAATATGTCGATTGTTGGTTTGAAAATTTATTTGGTCCATGAATATGAAATGGTCAGATTTTTTATTTAATTTTTAGTGGTGCGGAAAAGTTGATATTTTCACTTTGGCAACTCGTAAATATTTAGGGTTTCCATACGTCATTATATTGATAAATATAATAGATCATATTTACAGTGAAACACGAAAGGGCTTAACGTGAAAAATCGATTAACACGTAATCATATTGCGGATCCAATAAAATACTAGGTATGATGTTTCGAATGTGACGTTTAACACAAAATCCTTTTAATACGAAAAACTATTTTGGTCCCTACAATTTTGTGTCAAACGATTTTCACTGTATTTAGTTACTGACTATGATTGCAAAAATGTTTTTGTTTTTATTTAGTTTAAAAATCATATTGTACTTTTCTTATTTCATCTTAATCCTCATTATATTACATATGCAATAAAAAAAATTATCCAAAAATAAAACACGCTCATAAAAAATGCAAAAACTTTCGTCAAACACAAATCTGCAAAAGAGTGAAGGTCACCAGCAATAGTCGACATAAAAGCTAGGTCGCCGAACGCAATTTGAATTTATTCATTACGCGTACTTATTTTTGAATGTGGACCAATCATATTTATTTAGTTTAACAAATCATACGTTTCCTTTCTTATTTTATCTTAATCCTCATTATATTCCATCCGCGATAAAAAAAAATGGTCCAAAAAAGTTAAGATGACGCCATTCCACTTTCCTCACAAAAAAAACTGAACGTGGGGGTTGGGCCAAACGCCGCATTTCTCAGTCAGGGAAAACTAAACGCACTTATTTAATGCCCCATGTCTCAGTCAAAAGTCTGAACGCGTTTATTGCTAAACGCGTGTTTAGTTTAGGTTAGGTTAGGTTAGCGTTTTTTGCGTCACATTTACTGAACGTATCTTATTCAATCAGTGCTGACATTTAAACTTCATGTGGCAAGTGACACCTAGTGAGCGTTATCAAAACCAATCACCTAGAGGGCAGTAGAGGAACTATCTCGCCAACTGTTGGTTTTCGAGTGGGTCAACGGCGTCACTTTGACTTTTGAGAACCAAAAAAATTATCCAAAAATAAAACACGCTCATAAAAAATGCAAAAACTTTCGTCAAACACAAATCTGCAAAAGAGTGAAGGTCACCAGCAATAGTCGACATAAAAGCTAGGTCGCCGAACGCAATTTGAATTTATTCATCACGCGTACTTATTTTTGAATGTGGACCAATCATATTTATTTAGTTTAACAAATCATACGTTTCCTTTCTTATTTTATCTTAATCCTCATTATATTCCATCCGCGATAAAAAAAAATGGTCCAAAAAAGTTAAGATGACGCCATTCCACTTTCCTCACAAAAAAAACTGAACGTGGGGGTTGGGCCAAACGCCGCATTTCTCAGTCAGGGAAAACTAAACGCACTTATTTAATGCCCCATGTCTCAGTCAAAAGTCTGAACGCGTTTATTGCTAAACGCGTGTTTAGTTTAGGTTAGGTTAGGTTAGCGTTTTTTGCGTCACATTTACTGAACGTATCTTATTCAATCAGTGCTGACATTTAAACTTCATGTGGCAAGTGACACCTAGTGAGCGTTATCAAAACCAATCACCTAGAGGGCAGTAGAGGAACTATCTCGCCAACTGTTGGTTTTCGAGTGGGTCAACGGCGTCACTTTGACTTTTGAGAACCAAAAAAATTATCCAAAAATAAAACACGCTCATAAAAAATGCAAAAACTTTCTTCAACCACAAATCTGCAAAGAGTGAAGGTCACCAGCAATAGTCGACATAAAAGCTAGGTCGCTGAACGCAATTTGAATTTATTCATCGCGCGTACTTATTTTTGAACGTGGACCGCAAATAAACGAGCGTCGCGACGCCAAATTTGCGAGCGTCCATTCGGCGCCAGGCGAACGCCACACGGACACCGCACGCGCCCCAAAGGGTTAAGTGCGTGTAATAACCGGACCGTGACGCCCCGAGATTTGCAAATTATTTTCGACCAAGTGCTTCATGCAAATCGCGAAAAGTGTCGAAGGACACCTAAAGATACGCGTGGTGAAGGTCCGGTTTTTTTTTATATTTCGGCAAGGTCCCGATCCTCTTTTTACACGGGGATACGTTAAAGAGACTACCGTGTAAAAAAATGTATGATGTCCGTACAAAAATTGGAGATGGGTTCCATCACTATATTTGAATAGAACTTTCATTCCAAATTTACTTTATAAAAAATATGTAATGTGAAAATTTTCGACATGTAAAATCATCAAAAAACCAAGGAGAGTTCAAGGAGGAACAAATGGAAATTCGTTAAAAATGTTACGGGGCCGAGGGATTGTGTTCATTATGTAGTGTTATTGAAGTTTCTACAGAGTTTTGTTGTTTATATTACGAATAGAATTGAAGAAATTTGTGGATTGGGATTTTATAGAGTCTAGGATGGGAGGAATTTTCAGGTCAACGTATAACGTATTTATTTTTGTTAAGACAGCACCTAATTGTCGCGTTCTAAAAAGTCTCAAGTGGGTTTATGGAACGGTTCTGTAGGAGTACTTCTTCAAAAAAACATTCTTCATCTTATACCCAACCTCTGACGCGCAACGACAAACCTGTCGCCGAAAAGTCGCCTCAACCACGCAAAATACAAATTCATCTCGCCAACTCCTCAAAAACACACCTTAAAACATACACACCAACAGCTTATCCGACACGTAGAAAACCACCCCCGCGAGACGCTCCTTATCGTTATCACAACGCCATAACCTCGCCATTTCGAAAAATACAACGCGGCCACACACACACACACACACATATATATATATATATATATATACAGGTGTGTATATAAACATTGTATATATACAGGTATATATGTATATTATATACAGGTATATAATATACAGTATATTATGTATAGTATAGTATACAGGTATATTATATACAGGTATACTATAATATCCCAGGTATCCCCCGATTTACGCGGCACCTGGTTTACGCGATTTCACTTTAACGCGGTCAAGTAAATGATATATATTTTTTTAAATTAATAAATTATAATATTGCATAATGACATCTAATTAAATTATTTAGTAAGATAAAAAATATCGGTTGGGCACACGTTGGTATCGATGACCGTTTATCCCCCTTCTCTCGTTTTCTCTTTCCTTAAGCAGTGCACCTCGCTAATTAGTCTGAGGTTTATTTTTGTTGTGTAAGCATATTGCAATACTTTCCCGCATGATTTTTTTATATACATATGTTACAGTTCAAGTATCCATTTAACTGTTCATAAACGTACTCATTTTTTTATACACAAAATATCGATTTTAGTTTGAGTATAAACAAACTATTACGATACTATAAAACTTTTACGATAGATACTTATAAAATAATTTCGATCTGAATACCTGATTGAATAAGATACGTTCAGTAAATATGACGCAAAAAACGCTAACCTAAACACACGTTTATTAATAAATATGTTCAGACTTTTGACTGAGACATGCGGCATTAAATAAGTACGTTTAGTTTTCCCTGACTGAGAAATGAGGCGTTTGGCCCAATCCCCACGTTCAGTTTTAATCTCAATACAATACTCAAACTAGAGATCATCAGTACGAGTATACTAAGACTAATTTGTATGTTCATTATTTATTTCGTGTACATTTGAACTAGCCAATTTAGAATGTGTAGAAACAAACTAGTACGTTTATGAACAGACTGATTGGATACTTGAACTGTGACATATACAAGTGGTAAAAATACTTACGTATTATTGATATTTTTTTTTCATTTATGGTATATTTTCACTAATACTTATTTTTAATACAGCCCTACAATGTCAAATGAAATTACAAAGCTGCCGGTTAAGAGAAAAGTCATATCATTGAATACAAATATCGAAATTTCGGATCGCTTACAAAAAGGAGAAAAAGTTTCATCTGTTGCTAAAGTTTATGAGATGAGATTTTATTTCGTTTTTTTATTTAATTTAATTATATTTTAATTAAGATTTATTTTTTGTTACACTTTTTTTACGCTATTTCCTGAACCAATCTTCCCATTTAGTATAGACATAATGTTTCAATTTACGAGTTCTTTTTTGCCCTGGAACCTATCTCGTTTTTTTTGTATGGGTACATACAATTTTTTCACGCGATTTCGATTTACGCGGGTTTTCGCGGAACGTATCTACCACGTAAATCGGGGGATACCTTCCTTATATACATATATATACACACACACACACACATTGCGAATATTTCGGTTTTACAGATAGGTGGGACATTTTATCGCGAACGCCTCCGGTGTTATTCACTCAATGTGTATCGAGTCCTCCTCGGGGACGGGCTTCGCGTTATACGAGCGATGTATATATGGTGTTCTTTTTTCCGTATGGTCTTCTTTTCGGTCTTATCTTTAATTCTGTTTGTTTTCCGCGAGGGAAATGTCCCGGACGAAACAACAATTTCGATGCAAATCGCACTATTGTCGCGTTGAAATAAGAGAGCGCGAATCTGCGGTTCGCGACGACGCATAAAACAACGAAATGTCGCCGAAAATGTATAAATTGACCCCCTCCCGTAAAAAAATATATGTATATAAAAAAAAACTAAGGATATTTTTTTTATTTTGGGATGCGTATCTGAATCTGAAATTCTATTAAAAAGTAAAAATATTTCAAAATATGAAAACTATAATCAAGGGTCTTTCAATAGGGACGCTTGATTTTAAAATTTACAATAAAATTTGATGATTTGTATATATTGTTCAACGCCGTAACATTTCATGGTGATTTGTCGTATACTACTTAACAATTGACAATCAAATTGACAGATGTCAACATGGCTGCTATAACCTTACAAATTTTGAGAATCCCTATTGAAAGACTCTATATAAAAAAAACTGAATTAAATGCGGATGTATGAGGGATAGATAAAAAAATGAAGAATGCAGAGAAAAAAATAAAAAAGTAAAAAAAAAAAGGAAAGGAAAAGTAAAGTAAAGAAAAAGTAAAGGAAAAATAAATAAAAATACAAAAAAAAGGATGAGAAGCAATGAATAATGATGAATAGTGGACATTATTAGAAATAATGGCCTACCCATACTCTCATTTTTATTATTTATATAATAAGGAATTAGTGAATAATGGCATGTGACTGGAGCATGTGTGAATGAGAAGGATGTGAGAAAAAAATCTAAAATAATATATTCATAACTGTTAGCAACTAAATAGGTAGGATTTAATTTAATATTAGAAGTATAATATAACTTCGAACATAATAAAAAAAAAGTTGATGGGGTTTAAAAAACCTATATATTATAGTAAAAATTGTTTAACATAAAAACGCTTAACTTTAAAAAAACCGGTTAACAATTATTATAATAATACTACGTTCCCGACAAAATATTATACAATGAAGTTTAACATGAAATTCTTTCAAAACAAAAAAAATATTTCGGTCCCACAATTTCATGTTAAACTACTTCAACTGTATGTAGAAAATCGACACGTAAACAATCATATATTATTTTAAAAATATTTCGAATAAATAACTTATAATCAACTCACGGCAATGAATATAAAATCAAAAAAGAGTTATTAAATTTCAAGACTGTTAACGAATAAAAATATTAAATCACACTTTTGTGATATTTATAATAGGTTTTTAACGAATATATTTATCTGCATCATTTGACCTGTTGACTTAGTAAACATCGGGTACCAATATTCGGTCCAGTATAATGGTGTCAGTTCGAGCATTACAATTTAGCATTTCGCACAGTAAAGTTGCCAGTAACAAACAAAATGATAAAACATAACTGAAATCAAAATATTCCTAATTTGCATAATATTTCGTATGGAAATCAATCACATTGTGTATATTATAATGACTATTTGTTTAATAACAACAATACATAACTTCGAATTATAATACGGTGGAATAAAAGATGTCTTTCTTTATGAGATCATCTCAAAACATTGTAAAGTAATTGATTTCTTTACAAAATCAGTTACTTGTCATTATGAGCTTTGACAGGGACTAACTACCAACTAAATAAAATGCTATACCAAGCTATACTTTTGTATAGTATATGGTCCCAAATATAATAATACGTATACTAGTCCACAAAAGAAAACACTTAAATTACTGTACATTGTAATGTACACTGGGTCTAATGTTAAGTTTTTATAATAAGTTCACTACTAAAATTGTATTTTTGATACTAACAACAATTTTTTGGGCGAAGAAATAATTTTTTTGCTAATTTGTCGTTTGATATATACTGTGATTTTATAATGTCTATACTGTGACCAATACATTGTCCCGTAAACATTTTCCATAACTGTGGTATCTGGGCGTGGCACAGTTGGTGCGCCTGCACAGATAATAGTGTGTTGATACTGTCAATTGTATGTGGAGACCAAAAAATAGTTACATACAATATAGATTCTATCAATTAGATCCTCTACAAACAGTCCACATCTTCACATCACACGGTTTTAATATTGACACAAGAACAGAGACGGAGAATATAGAGCAGTGTGGGAACGCCTAACCTAAAAAGTGTCAAATGTCAAATCACAGCTGATGGACGTGAGGAAGTTAATAAAATAAGGAAATCGTAGGCGTGGATCCAAGAAAGAACAAAGTCTGATAGAAATCACGAACGAGCAGGTCGGAGCAAGATTTTTACGAAAAGAGGACTTAGAAGATATCAGAGACTATTTGAGTATATAACAAAACAAAACAAGCTGAAAAAAAACAATCAAGTCGTAAATTTGTAAGTGTTTGGAAGAAACAATTGGAGCCCATACAAGCGGCAGTTTTAATGTTTTGTACTGTTAAATGATTTCCTAAAAGAAAAAAGGTACCATTATTAATGACGAAATAAAGGTGAAGATAATTTTAAGATATGTGAAATTAAAATAAATATAATAAAATAAATAAAATATTTACCACTTTATGTACGTTAATAGAACCGCAAGATTGTACATATGAGAAGATCTAAAAAAAACTGTGAGGACATTTTCACCATATGTATACTACCACAGACAAAGTTTTTGCAAAAGATTACAGCAATAGGGAGAAACGATAGCAGAGTACATAATGGAGTTAATTGACAAAAAATTTCAAATTTAAAAATATAGAATATCGGTATTTTTTAATCCTTAGTGATGATGCCCATTTTATGTTATTAATGTCGGATGAACAGTTTGATAAAATAATTAATGTGCTTAAAAATATTGAAAATAGGGACAAATTACGAGTATATCATTATATCAAGTAGGTACCGTATTCCAAAAAAATATTTTCAAAGCAATTCTTTTACAGATACCTAATTTGACGAATTAAAAAATAACTTAAACCTTGTAAACGGTTCACAAAACTCCTTTTTATCCCTCCTTATGATTTTCTAACTCTTTTTAAATTTCCGTATTAATTTTCAATTGGAAAACAAAATGGATGACGATGGACCTAGTAAACCTAAAAGAAAAGCTCAATTACCTGGTTATCAGGGAAACATATACCAAACCAAATTGTTGATGTTATATTTGCATAGAGGGTTGAAAACAAAATTAAATTTCGAATTGGGCACAGAGATTGAAGAAGCAAAAAAGTTTGACGATCTTGTTTTCAAATACAAAAAACACGTTAACGGAAACTATAAAGATCATTTTGTTATTCTTCAAGCCAAACATGCAACTGCAGAGAATCCAAAAATAACATACAGAGACATTTTCATTAAGACAAATGAAAATTTCGGTTTAGTGAAGTATTTCAACGCATTCAATAGTGCCAAAAACGAAAAAATGTTCGATAATAGTGTTATTGAACATGCAATCATTTACACGAATTCAACCATCGATATGTTCGAAAAATTTCCAGAGAAAGACGAATATTTAGGAAAATTGAAGAGTGTTAATAGGGAAATATTAGGAAAATTGAAGAATATTAATAATATAACTAGCAAGATCAAAGTGGACCAAGATAGCATTCTATCATTATGTACAATCGGAGGAGACAAATGCTACCGATTTAAAAGTGATCTCGTCTTACCATTACTCTCTGACTCTATTTATCGTATTATTGCACAGAAATTAATAAGTGCTTTAAATAATAAAAATAATCGCCTATTGGCTGAAGACGAAATTTTGAAATACTATGATTGTCTTTTGGCAAAAGAGGTGATAGATTTACGTAAAAAAACTCTTCGGCAAGGATTTATAGACGAAGTCGGAAACGATACAGGCCGACGAAAATTGAGGAGCGCTTTGAATGAAGTCGCAAAAACTGAAAAGATAAATTTGAATAAAATTATTAAAAATGATTTGAGTATAAATATAAATTTTGGGAATAAGGGAACTCAGCAAAACTGGCCGGAAGATGCAGATATTGAATTTTTTTTCAAAACGTTCGTTTTTGCTACAGGACAACCGAACATGGATGAACTTGGGGAGATTATTTTAACTGAACTATGTGATCAATACATCTCATATGACACAGATTTCATATACAGCAAATTAGCTGTTGTAATCATAGATTGGATTTTTCATGGAAAATTTGGCTACGATAAATCCAAAAAAGCTTCTGAATGTAGATTTATTTCTTTTCAAGATGCAGAAGAGTTTTTCAAAATAGCAAAAATGAAATTAAACAAAATTATACTGCAAGGACCTACTACTAAATACAACAGTTATTTCGAAAAATATGTTATCGAATTTGATGACGCAAATTTTAAAAATTCTATCAACGCTTTTTTAACTTCTGACATACGTATTTTGAACATCGTCAGCAAACATATTATTATTAGTTCAATAAAACTATACAAGGAATTGAAAACAACTGATGGTCTGAAAGAATATATTCATGTGAGATTAAACTCTTTAAATGACATCGTAATCGACGCTTTTGGATCTAAATCGATTGATCATTTACTAGTAATAGAGTTAGATTTAGGTGAGGCAAAATGTGACGACTGGATGGAAAAGATTAGTGATATAATCGACATAATTCAATATGGTAATAAAAAAGAAGCTAATAATTATATCAAATCAAAACGACATTCTAGAAAATATCTTATCGGTAGATGTGAAAATCGATAAAATATATGACGACGCAAATACTCTACAAAATCTTACAGAAGACTCGCAAAAATGGTTTTTGGACACAGTATCAAATTTCAAAAATTTAATGTTAAATTGGGTGATGTTATTATTAGCGATGAATTAAAAACAACGATTAATGGCGAAATATTAACGAGAATTATAGAAAAAGAAGCCATCGATATAGGTAGGGAAGTTGAAGGATTCAAAGACGTAGAATACTATATTGATAGAAAATTAATCCACCGAATGAAAAGCAAAAACAATATATATTTGTTAATTGATATAAATGAAGACGACCTTTATTCTGAAAATCAAAATTTTAAAGTTATCGAAATACAAGAACCGTCAACTAAAAACGATATATTCGATCATGAAGTTCAACAAAACTTATCAGGAAATATTTACATGTTAAGCAAAAGAGATAACGAGTTCATATTGATAAAAAAACTCGGGAAACTCGTTTGATAGATCAAATTTTGAAAAAGCTATGAATAGTGCTCAAAATTGCGAAATAAATTTGATATCTGCGATTGCCGGTATGGGTAAATCGTCATTGTTCACCTCGCTGTCACGAAAAATAAAAAAACACAATCCCAAATTATGGGTCATTAAAATCGATTTGAATTCAGTACAGTCAATGTTGAAAAACTTGAGTAATCAAAAAATCCAATTTGAGAACGTTGTAAATTTTTTGCACATTGGTGCAAATCATGAGCATAAATTGGACAAAACTATTTTCGAAGAGTGTCTACAAATGAAGAACGTTATACTGTATTTCGATGCATTCGACGAGATTTGCCCCAAATACAAGGAGGTTGTTATAAAAATTATCAAAAAATTAAAAGAAGAAGCCAAAATCAAAAAAATTTGGATAAATACTAGACCGTACGATTCAATTTTGATCGATTTAAATAACTCTTTCAGTGATATTTCTTTCAATCTTTATGATATCGAACCTTTTACAGAACACAAACGAACAGAATATCTGAAAAATTCTTGGAAACAGTCCATCGAAATCAAAGAAGAATCTTTTGATACATTTGTTAAGGTATTATTTGAATCGATAAGTAAAAGTATCAACGATCGAACACATGAGTTTCTGGGAGTTGCTCTCCACACGATGATGATTAGCATTATTTTTAAGGATAATTTTGAAAACTTTCAAAAATCTAATTCAACCAAAACTGATGATTTGCAGGATGAGCTTATGAAAATGCTCAAATTATCAGCAATGTACGAGAAATTCGTTAAGATCAAATTTAATGTTTACTGCACTGAAAAACAAAAATTAAATTTAGATGCGGTTCAAACTGAAGATATGACTGATTTTCTATATAAAAAGATTGTGAAAGAATGGAAAATTTTAGCTCTAAATTCATTGTTTGATGAAAATGTACTGACTTTTAAAGCTTATAAAGATATAAGTAAACTGGAAATGTACAACATGGACAAATTTAAAGAAAAGGGAGATGGTGTAGGCATTGTGGACCGAATTGTAGATAATAAACCTTTCTTTATTCATCGAACATTCGCTGAATACTTTACAGGGGTTTTTCTTTTTGACATGATGGTGAAAGAAGATGAAAAATCATTAGAAGTCGTTGAATATTTTTTGGAAAATATGATAAACAAAGAACATTTGGTAATTTGTCAATTTATCAATAGTATGTTTAACTATGAAAATTCAAAAAAAAAAGACAATCACACAAATTTGATAGGAAAATTGAACGGAGAAAAACTGTATGTTGCGCTTAAAAACAAATGGCAATGGATTTCGATATGGCTTATTGAAAACGACGTATGTTTGGAATACAGGAGCAATAAGGAAAATGAAAAAAATATATTAAATTTTGTGTATTCGGAAGAAAACATGGAACAAACGAATCATTTGTTGAAAATTATGTTTGTCAAACTGGAAAATAAAAATAGACTGAAGCATTTTCTACAAGAAAAGGATGAAAAGGAAAATGTGGCTTTAAATATTGCAGCAGAATATGGGAAATTTAATAATTTTGAATATTTGTTACACAAATATCTCAAACTAGGAATTCTAGACAATTTTATAATGAACGAAAATAAACGTGATGAAAACATATTTCATCACGCAGCAAATAAATATTGTAACGACGATTTGTTCACTTACCTGCTGAATGTAATAAAAAGCGACGCAATGAAAATGGACAAAATTTTTTCGAAAAGAAATTATTTCGGCAATACTCCTTTAAACGTGGCAGTAAGAAAAAAACAATCAACTAAAATCAAATCCATTTTAGAAGAGAGCGGTAAACTAGGAATTCTAGACAATTTTGTAATGAATGACAACAAGAAAGGTGAAAACATACTTCATCATGCCGCATTTCATGAATTTAACGACACTACTTTCACTTATCTGCTGAATTTAACAAAAAGCAACCCAGTGATAATAGAAATACTGTTTTCAAAAAGAGACATTAACGGCGAAACTCCTTTTGACTGGGCAATAAGAGGCGGACAAGTAAATAATATGAAATCCATTTTAGAAGAGAGTGATAAACTAAAAATTCAAGACCGAATCGTATTGAACGAAAATGAAAAAGGTAGTACTACATCTCGCTGCAAATGATATTTGTAAGGACTATGCGTTCACTTATCTGCTGAATTTCTTAAAAAGAGACACTGTCAAAATGGAAAATATCCTTTTGAAAACAGACGCTTTCGGCTATACTCCTTTTGAGATGGGAGTAATATTCGAACAAGCAAATAAAATTAAATCCATTTTAGAAGAGTGTGATAAACTGAAAATTCAAGACCGAATCGTAATGAACGAAAATAAACGTCATCAAAACGTACTTCATCACGCTGCAGATAAATCTTATAACGACGAAGTGTTCACCTATCTGCTGAATTTAATAAAAAACGACTCAATAAAAATGGAAAAAATGTTTTCTCAAAGAAACGATGACGGCGAAACTCCTTTTGACATATCAATAAAAAAAGCACAAATGACTAAAATGAAATTAATTTTAAAAGAGAGTCACGAACTAGGTATTCTAGACAGTTTTCTAATGAACGAAAATAAATGGCGTCAAAACATACTTCATCACGCTACAAATGATATTTGTAAGGACGATACGTTTACTTATCTGCTGAATTTCATAAAAAGCGACCCAGTGAAAATGGAAAAATTGCTTTCGATAAGAGACAATCATGGCGTTACTCCATTTGAAATGGCAGTAAAAACAGGACAATTAACTAAAATCAAATTAATTTTAAAAGAGAGTCGTAAACTAAAAATTCTAGACAGTTTTATAATGAACGAAGATACATGGTGTAAAAACATACTTCATTATGCTGCGAATAATATGTGTAATGACAGTGCGTTCACTTATCTGCTGAATTTCTTAAAAAGCGACACAGTCAAAATTAAAAAACTGCTTTTGAAAAGAAACTTTTGCAACGATACTCCTTTTGACGTGGCAGTAAAGTCAGGACAATCGACTAAAATGAAATATATTTTAGAAGAGAGTGATAAACTAGAAATTCTTGATCAAATCTTGAAGGAAAATGAAATGGAAGTAAGCATACTTCATTTCGCTGCAGAAAAATTTTGTAACGACGAAGTGTTCATTTGTCTGCTGAGTTTCTTAAAAAGTGACCCAGTAAAAATTAAAAAACTGCTTTCGGAAAGAAACAATGACGGTGAAACTCCTTTTGACGTGGCAGTGAAATTTGGGCAAACAAATAAAGTGAAATTCGTTTTAAAAGAGAGTGGTAAACTTGGAATTTTAGACAGTTTTGCGATGAACGAAAATGAACTCGGCCATAACGTGCTTCATCACGCTGTACATAATCTTTGTAAAGACGAAGTGTTCTTTTTTCTGCTGAATTTCTTCAAAAGCGACCCAGTGAAAATTAAAAAACTGCTTTCGGGAAGAAACAATGACGGTGAAACTCCTTTTGACGTGGCAGTGAAATTTGGGCAAACAAATAAAGTGAAATTCATTTTAGAAGAAAGTGGTAAACTTGGAATTTTAGACAGTTTTGTGATGAACGAAAATGAACTCGGTTATAACGTGCTTCATCACGCTGTACATAATCTTTGTAAAGACGAAGTGTTCTTTTTTCTGCTGAATTTCTTCAAAAGCGACCCAGTGAAAATTAAAAAACTGCTTTCGGGTAGAAACAATGACGATGAAACTCCTTTTGAGATAGCGGTGAAATTAGGGCAAACAAATAAAGTGAAATTCATTTTAGAAGAAAGTGGTAAACTTTGAATTTTAGTTTTGTGATGAACGAAGATGAACTCGATCATAACATGCTTCTTCACGCTGCAGATAATCTTTGTAAAGACCAAGTGTTCTTTTTTCTACTGAATTTCTCAAAAAGTTACACGATGATCTTAAAAAAATTTCTTTCGAAAATAAATGGTCACGGACTTACTCCTTTGTGCATGGCAAAATTGCATAACCATTCAATTAGAGTGAAAACCATTCTAAATGCATGCTCGGATTCAGGAATTCGTGATGAAATTATATAGTTATTTTCGTATTTTATGATTTATTGGATTTCATTTTATTCACTTTGTATAATTCATAACTATAAAAAGCTTTGATTTGATCTCGGTAATTTTTTTTATAATTATGTTGGATATTTTAATACAAAATTTCATATAACAATGATTTTTATTGCAATATTTTCGTTAATTTATCTTTTTCAGGCATGGACAAAAAGCTTATTTTATTCGGTTGCAGAAAACCAACCTACTTAATAATAAAAAAATATATTTAATCATATTAAAAATTTAAAGTAATACGAAGTAAATGAAAAATGATTAATAATAATCTAAATAAAAATAAGTTAATGTAGTATGAGAATTATCATCATATTTTTGAAAATAAATGAATTTTCTAAACTGAAAAAAACTTCTTGGCAAAACGATTTTTATTTTTTGATCAATTTTCTGAATCATTTGAATGAGTTAAATTTTGAATTACAAATAATAGAAATAGTGGTACAATATTTGAAGAATTCAATTTTATTAGAGCATTTATGACCAGATTATTACTTTTTTTTTTAATAATCTTACAATTAGAGAAAAAAAGTTTTTTTTAATAATCTTACAATTAGAGAAAAAAGTCAACCATTTTTCCACTTTGTAAAATGTTACGAAAATTTCAGTATAAAAGATTTCCAAAATTATAGTTTAACCCTGATTTATAAATAATGGTAAGTATGAAGAATCATAAATCTGTTTTTAATATATCTATATATATGTATATAAAACTCAAACGGTGTATGTATGTATGTATGTATGTATGTATGTATGTATGTATGTATGTATGTATGTATGTATGTATGTATGTATGTATGTATGTATGTATGTATGTATGTATGTATGTATGTATGTATGTATGTATGTATGTATGTATGTATGTATGTATGTATGTATGTATGTATGTATATGTATGTATGTATGTATGTATGTATGTATGTATGTATGTATGTATGTATGTATGTATGTATGTATGTATGTATGTATGTATGTATGTATGTATGTATGTATGTATGTATGTATGTATGTATGTATGTATGTATGTATGTATGTATGTATGTATGTATGTATGTATGTATGTATGTATGTATGTATGTATGTATGTATGTATGTATGTATGTATGTATGTATGTATGTATGTATGTATGTATGTATGTATGTGTGTATGTATGTATGTGTGTATGTGTGTATGTGTGTATGTATGTATGTATGTATGTATGTATGTATGTATGTATGTATGTATGTATGTATGTATGTATGTATGTATCCAATAAACTCCTAAGCCGATAAGCGAATCTTCACTAAATTTGGCAAGAATGTGCTTTGAAATTGGGAGAAACTACGTAAGTATTCAGTTTTTTAATATCGTTTAGCATTTTAGTTTTTTAATTAGTTTTTTAACAAATTATAACATAAAATGTGCTGGCATCGCGATTGATTGTGACAATAATTACAATCGGTACACAATTTATTTTCACAGAGTCCCGAGTACTACCCGCTAATAATCACTAATTATTATTCTGCCCCAGCTTCGCTCTAAAACCCTAATTTATTAAACGAATACAAAAACACTGCACGGAAAATTACTCGTACATAACTGCCCAACAAAAATAAATTGCCAAAATTTTCCTTATTACAAAAATCGAAATCATACCACGAATTTCGACAACGATCACGACAAGCACTCAATCAAAAAAAAACGACGAAACCGACCAAACAAAAACCCGTATTATCCCACAAAAGGAAGCGCATGCATTTTCACCATATGACACCATATGTCCGGCGGCCCCCATGTCCGTGGAAACGAAATTATCGTTGAGTGTTTCAATAATGCTGAAAGTTTACGTGACCCGGAACCCTAGCCCTGAAAAACGACCTCCGTGTCGGCCATCCTGGACACCAGCTGACGATTGAATATCTAATATATCCTGGAAATATGTCCTGTGCGTATGAATCACATGTGCATATGGCGGATTCGTGCCTTTCGCTATTTTTCCGCTCGTCTGTCGAGATTTGGATATCGGAGTTTTCGGATCTCCGTATCTGACGTGTATTAGAATTGTGTTTGTGTTATGTGTGTTTTTTTGTGGTGAAAGAAGTCATTAGTTTTTTCAAATTTTGTCGAATGGATTTTTTCAGTGACGGTAATCATATAGATCAGGTATCGGTAAACTCCGGCCCTCTGCCTGTTTTAAGTCCGGCCCGCGGGTTAATATTGTTTTTATATGAAAAACTAAGTAAATTAAAAAAAAATGGAATCAATTTAGAAATTCTCATCCTTAAAAAATGCAGCAGATATATTTTTTTGAATTTATTGTTAAACTATAGTTACAAAAGCATTTTTTGGGTCTTGGTTTTGATTCAAGCAAAAAAATTTCCATATTTCTAAATCCATTTAATTTTACAATTGAGGAGCTTCTGTCAGACCCTCAATTGAAAGTGATTGTTCTCCAAAATTATATATTTTAGAAAATTTTACGTAGTTATCGATAGAATAGAATTAAATAAAAAACGAAAAAAAAAATTGCCTGCGACGCTATTTATTGGTATTTACTTATCTTCGTGATATTACCAGCATATAAAAATATTTAGAATTTTCAAATAGCCATTTTGAGATCAATTAGTTTCAACTTTTAAAAATTTTGAACCTGTTTTTGTTGCTTATTGAGTAAAATTACTCATGTTAATATTTTCGAGTTTGCTATCCGATCCGTTAATTGTAAGTCTCAATTTTTTTACAATCTGGCCCTTTCCAAAAAAAGTTTGCCAGTTGAACACACACACACACAGTTGAGTAGTATCGTGATACTTGAGCATATGACAGTTTAACACACGACACTTGAACATATTACAGTTAAATACGCGATAATTGAACACAGCGACAGATGAACACAGTTACAATTGAACACAATTTAAAAAAAAAATTAAATATGCTGATAGTAATATCAGACGTTTTGTGTAAAACTCTCCATTCCTTATGTACATAGACTATGTACATATGTTGTCTTTTTTTGAAACTATTTTCAATTATTTTCTAATTATTTTTATTTTTATTTTTTACTCTCAGAAATAATATTCAATATATGTTTTTTAATATACAAATAATAACATCAGAGATTTTGTTTTAAAAAAATGATAATATTTAGTTATTTCAAACTTTTTTACCGATTGTGTTCGTATTTTGATATGTTCAACTGTCGCTGTGTTCAAGTGTCATTAATGTAATGTATCAAAATTACCAAATAAGTATCATAAAACTTCAATAGGTAATTATACGAGAAGTAAGTCATATGAAACGGTCGGATTTCAAATGAAATGATTGGCAGTTTTATTTTGTCAAATCAAAATTCATATCGCTTTCGACATTGCGTAATTGTGTGTGATTTTTTTGTCCGATTGAATATTCATTCATTAATTCTAGTAGAGGGAAAGAGCATTTAGATCTGTCGTAAATGTCGGCTTTTTGAGGATTGTCGATTTCGCATAAGCTGAAAGAACGTAGCCGTAAAAAGGTTAACATCAAAGCACTGAAATAATCTGCTTTTCACGCTTTCAATTCCCGTAACGGATTTAAGGTTATTTGAATCGAATTTGACCAGCGCTCTTCCAAAGACTGTTTTTTTTTAATTTTATATACAATCTTAAAACGAATTCTAATTATCAAAAAATTGAACTAAAATTGAATTTTTTTTTTTAAATAACGTACTCGATCAATTTTCTCATTCGAATATTGTCAAAGTTAATTTTTTTTATCCATATTTAGTAATCAGTATTCTGTATACTCTTGAGTATCCAGGAAAAAAAAACACTCTGAAATCTTTATATATTTAAATTATATTTACGTTATATAATATTATCATTATATTACATTTATATAGATGATGAGTATAATGTAATTTAGATGATCTTAATCCAGTTATTTTTGATTCGAGATCCGAATATTGCATTTTCCCTTCCACGGGATTACTTTTACGAATGTTTCAAAAGATTACTCATAAATTCTGGATTTATAAAAATGTAAATCTATATATATATAAAACTTAAATGCTGTATGTATGTATCCAATAAACTCCTAAACCTATAGACGAATCTTCACCAAATTTGGCAAGAGTATGCTCTGAAATCTGAAAAAACTAAATAGGCATTCAGTTTTTTAGTATAATTTCGCATTTTAGTTTTTTCTATCGATTTCCATACAAATTATAATACAATGTGCTGGCGTCGCGATTGATTGTGACAATAATTACAATCGGTACACAATTTATTTTCAGAGTCCCGAGCAACGCCGGGTACAAGCCGCTAGTATAATATAAAATTCAGAGGTAATAAGTATTATATAACGTAATTTGTACGATTTAATTGATGTATTTTTCAAATTGAATTTTCGATTTGGGATCCGAATATTGCATTTCCCCTTCCACAGGAGTACTCTTACGAAAGTTTTAAAAGTTTTTTCATAAAATTTGGACTTATATAAAATTGTAAATAAACACAAAACTTATATTCATCTAGAATATTCCGTTTTATATGTAATTTTAATTGCATCACTGTTTCAAATGCACTTGAAAATTTTTAATGAGGTAAAGTGAGCCAAGCACTCGACGGCAGTCGCGATCGCTATAAGATCAGAAAAAAAGCATTAAAAAAAATATTGTATAACGAAATCAAAACTGCGTTATGAAACTCGATGGGGAAAATTTTCAGCGCTGAAACTTTATACTGAACATCGAAAAATGTGCGAGGGCATTAATAGTCGCATATTTTACGATTCGTTCGGACGATTTTCATTTTTACAATTGGAAACATTATTGAATTGTAATGGAAATGATGAAAATTTGCGAGAGCACATCGAAATTGATTTGAGTCTCCCTTTGCAAATTTTTTTATTTAAAATTTAATTTCGAAAACGTGAATTTGAACTGTGTAAATTTTTATTTGAAGGAATCAACAGTCGTTTATTTTGATAGTGACGTAAGTGTATTTTTATGTTGTTTTGATTAATTGGAAAATATTGACAGTTATTTGGAAACGTTGGATTTTATGATAATCGTCTGAAAAAGAGGATCACATTTCAATCGATCTAAAAATTTATCGTAGTTAAGAACGATAAAATTAAAGTATTTTTATCAATTTAAATGCAGTTTTTTTTATGAAAAAAAATACAAAATAATAGGAAAAATAAAAATGCTTAATTTGACTTAAAAAATAAATAGATAAAAACTACAATCAGAAACATAAATATATGAAATTAGTTTAAGTCATAAATGCGTTTATATGTGTTATGCGTCGTTTGTGAAATTTCTTATTTTGCGTATGACGCAAAACAGTTTTTCGTCGTATACTAACAATGTAGTAGGATGGCGCTATTTTTATGCTTTTCACTCATGTTTGAACGTTTTCCTTTTCATTATTTTAAAAAAAGTGTTTAAAAGAAAATATTGATCACGCATCATTGTAAGTAATCGAAAAAATTGGAGTCGCAGGCGAAGTTTTTTTTTTCGTTTTTCATTAATATATTATCAAGAAGTCATGATTGGTGCGTGACACATCCGAATTTTTTTTCTAATCCATAAAAGGTAAAATCACCTTCAAAAGGCATTTCACAACTGTCATAAAAGTTGATAGAATTTGCTTTCATACTTTCGTTGGATTTCGGATCCATTTCCTTCGAATTCAAGTTCCTTTCAAATCTAATTGTTAGCTTTGAACGAAACTTTCATAAATACATTATTTACATTGTACTTACCATGCACAGGAAAGTTTACATTTAAATAAATATATATTTTTTAATATACATATTTCAAGCCTCGTTTTTTCGCCCCTCTCAATCTGGCGCTCAGGAGTATTTTTACCCACTTGCCCCCCCTAGCTACGCCTCTGCCTAACTGCTAGGGCTTGCAATACCGGTAAACCGGTTTACCGGTTAACCGCCCAAAATGTGTCCTCGGTGATTACCGGTAAATTGAAAAAAATACCGGTAATTACCGGAAACGATTTTATTGCGAATTAAAGGTAGATATAGACATATTATTGCAGAAAAAAAGTTTGAAAGGGTGTTTTTATGAGTGTGAGAGGTGCCACTATGGTTTTGTGAACCTGGGGGGTAGTAATAATTAATTAATTAATTGATTAATTAATTCTAGTTTCAGCACCGAAAGTTACATTACATATAAACATATGTTACAGCCAATGCATCAATCCAGTTAATACGTACATTCTCTCGCAAATGAATACATTGTCTAAAACGAACAGAGAAAACATACACGGGAGTAAAAATGAACACGTTAACTAGAGAATGTATGCGTCATCTGTTGCGACGTAGATAACGTGTTAACAAAATAAATAAATCGCAATTAGGGAATTATAGTAGGGTTGTTTTATTTTAGGAAACACGAGAAACAAAAATTATCCAATTTACGCTAATTTATTTTTCATTTACGTACTAGAAATTTTGACAGATAAGTATCGTTGCGGGAACGGAAAACGGTTGGCAACACATAGAGACCCATACACGCTTTGTATTATAGAATGCAGTTCTCATGTTACGAAATAAAAAAAATGTGATTTTTTTGTTGGTAAGATATTTAGACACAAATAATTGAGCATAATCTATACTATTGTAAGTATGAATAAATAATAAACATCTTTACCTTAACCTGAATTAATTGATCGTATTACAGTTCATGAAATAAATCTGGTTTGTATTAAAGTATTTTATGATGTTTTTTCATTTATTATGTACAATTCGTACAGTGACAGCTAATGACAGCTATGTATATGCGAAAAAAATATCGAACGTGTACTGGTTCGTATGTGTTGCCAACTGTTAACAACAAAACAAACTCATCTGTCAAATCGCTCGATTTTGTTCAATTTACGGTTTGTCTGATCGATGTCAGAGGTTCTATTCATTATCTCGTTAATATATGCTATGTCTAGAGATTGTGTATACTGAATCGAGTATCGTACGCTTTCTCTAAAACGTGAAGTCCGCGTATACATTCTCTAGACAATGTATCATATGTATTAAAGACGATGAACGCTTTAACTGTAACATATATAACATATGATGGTTTCCATACCTACCTCCCCCTCCATGGATTTCCATACATATATTTTATATAATGTTTAGGTTTTATTCAAGGATACTGTTTTTTAGTAAAAGTAGCCACATACAGTCATATTTTCATCATTTAATCTACATAATTTTTTTTTTATTTACCGGTAAACCACTAACGGGACCAATTATTTACCGTTTACCGGTAATCGAAATTTGACGATAAATTGCAAGCCCTACGTAACTGCGGCACATTCTCTCGGAACGTCACTGAACACATAACATATCTAAAATTAAAATCACACTCCATCATCTCGGATAACATTCGACCGAGCATCATCGGCGATTCCCATAATTGCAAACTATCAAAATAACAAAGGACACTTCGAATCGGGTAACGCAATATCGCCATCGGGCCATGTTTCACGCCCCAGTGAAATATTTCCCGCCGTTTTTCACCATGATCTTGAATAATGTCCTTTTTAAATAATTACCGCGGCGTCCCCGCGTATAAAATAAGGACGTCCTCGCCGGGAAATCGTTTTCCCTCTGGGGAAATCAACACTCACACGTAAAGACGGTTCTCATTTTTAATATCGCTTTGCTCGTACAGGCGAGGGGAACCCGCCGCAGGGGAAGCGGGGGGGGCGAAGTCCCGCGCGACCCAACTTTCGCCAAAGTGTCCCTATATTAATAAATCGCCGAAAATAATCAAAAACACCCATTAAACTGATGTCGATACTCAAACGAGGGTGAGGGGGAGGGGGGAGGGGGGCTCTGTAATTATTTGTCGAAGTCTTTGGAGAAATTTGTCGGTGCGTGAAATCAGGTCAGTGAAATTTCGATCATTACTTGTTCGTTAAAATTCATATTTTTAAGACACCGAAATTTTTGTTTGTTTATTGTTTTTTTTTTTTGTGATAAATGTTTGTACCGATTACGACTCTTAAATTTAGTCTGAAATTTTAAATTTGTAGCATCTTATGCGAAGTCGGGGCTGAAGTCAAAGTTATGCTATGTTTAATTAAGGTAAAGTAAGGTACGGTAAAGTAATGTAAGGTAAGGTACAATAATGTAAAACAATTGTCAATTTCAGAGTAGAAGTTTAAGCCGAAGTTAATTTCACAGTCGGAGTTGGAGTCGATAAATTTTGAAACGAATGTACAGCTCTGGATAAATCATAAAATTTCTTAGTGTCCTTCAATAGGAACGCTCCTAAATTTGTTAGGTTATAGCCGTTATGTTATTATAGTGACATCTGTCAAATTTGTTGTCAATTATTTAGTAGTGTACGGTGCATCACCATGGAAGGTTATAGCGTTGAACAAGGTGTACAAATCATCAACTTTTATTTTCAAAGTCACTGAAGAGTCTTTCAATAAGGACGCTCAATTTTAAAATGTAAATAAAACAAGTTATGTTTGAGATTTCCACTTAATTTTTTTTCATTTGAAAGTATATTTTATGACATTAAGTGTGGATTATGACGTCGTTCAAATGTCCACCGTGCCTTTATTTGGTGGTACGTATTTGGAGGTCTAATTTTCGATGACTTTGTCGCATAAATCTGACTGAATTTGCTAGATAACGTTGATTACGTTGACTTTGATTGGGTCAATTGTTTACGGTTTAAACAATTGACAAAAATTTCGACAGATGTCACTTTAACAGCATGACAAATTTTGATCGTCCCTATTGAAAGACCCTATATATATTATAGTAGAAACATAAAAAAAATTTTAATTTTCAAATCCTTTTAAACGAATTTATGTATACAAAATCAAATTTATCGAAATCGTCATAAAGCAAATTAAAAAAAATGAAACGGAAGTTTCACTTCCGAAGTGTGAGAGTGCAAAAAATGCAATAAAGTTGCAATCGGTCTATCGAGTTAAGGACTAAGCAGACTGCGCCCTCGCTGCCCACTTTGCGATCGTAATGATCACCAGTTTGATATTTTTTTTTTGATAAATTTCGTTTTAATATGAAAATTATAAATATTTTTTAAACGCCTTTTTTTCGATACAAAATTTTTAAAATACAAGACTGGGAGGTGAGGAGAGCGTACAATTTTAGTTTTCGCCACTTACTTACGGGAACAATTTAAACGTGCATTCATAAAAATAATTGTGCAATAAACCTGAGCATTAAATAAATCAAATGTGCATTCAAAAAAATATTTTGTGCATTTAACAAGAGAATTAAAATGTGTGCGTTCGAAAAAATATCTGTACCTTAAAATAAATAAACGTACATTAAAATGAATGTAAGTAAACGACGGCAACGTTGAAAATGTGACCAGGGCAAAAAATACCAACCCCACGACCATTATTCACAACTTTCATAATAGAATCAATTCGTAACAAACCTAATTCAAACAAAATCAACATTGATTCAAAAATAGAACAAATTTTAAAATGTATTACGTTCTGTCGTTCCGTTCATACGTAAACAAATGTAAACGATGACCCTTTGACAGTTGACAGTTGTATTGTATTGCCTATAGAGAAAGGTGACATTGCCACCCACTGTCACTTTAATGCACAAACTATTCATTCTATTGCACATTTAAAAATTTTTTTATGCTCACATTATACTACACAATTTTTTTTTCTATTGCATACTATGAATAAAATAATGCTCAATACGAGGTTCTTTAATGCACCAGAAATAATGCACATTGTATATTTTTCTAATGCACAAGTAATTCGTTTTAAGTTGCAATTTATTTTTTTTAATGCACAGTTAAATCGCACCTTTACATACTAAGCAATTTAATTGAATTACAACCAAAAGACCAAAGTTTCTCAATTCGAGTACAATATCAACACATTTCAGACAAAGGACTCAACTAACGCAGCATCCAACTGGATTCCAACAACTTTGTCCACTACAGGATCGCTACAAAAGTTTGAAGGAAAATTATAGATGTCATTATATTAAAATGTATATTTATTATTACACCTATCTATTCAAAAAAATATAGATATTCCTTCAGCACAAAATGCTTAAAAAGAAAATGCCCCGAATTCAATTGCAGGTCCATGAATTAATTTTCTCATCAAAAACTTAACCACAATTTTGAAAATGAAAGAAATTTTGAAAATATTAGAGTATTTAAGAACAAATCAGATAACCTATTTCTAATTTTTATGAAAAAAAACGAAATCAAAACACTAACTGATATTTTCAACAAATTTTCTCGGAATTTCTCTTTTGTTTAGTAAGTGATTTTACAGATAACGATGAAAGATGTTGTTGCAAAAGATCAAAATAATCCCTCGTTGCAACAGATTACTGTTAATTTCTGTCATATTTTTTCGTTAATCGGTAAATGTAAAAGATTTTTTCTAAACACAAACTGATACCAACAAAAAAAAAAAATCGATTCTTTTGCAGTAGATTTCTTTGAATTATTTTATATGTCACACCTTCTGCATATAATATTTTATAAATTACATGCCGAAAATTATCACGAAGTAAATAAATCAAAATATTTTTTTTCGTTTAATAAAGGGAAGACATGACTTGATAATTTCAGATTTCAATGAAATTGATATTGGTAATAGATTACTTTCATTTTTTTATATGGGAAGATTTTAAAATCTAATTTATGTTATGTTATGTTATGTATTAATTATTTGAAATTATTTATGTTATGTTAATTATTCGAAAAAAAAAGAGATGAATATATAAAATTATGGTTTTTTTTTATTTGGACGATTACATTCAAAGGTTTAATGAATTTCAGGGGAAACCGGTATATAATTTCTAACATGCTAATGATACCTGAAACATATCAAATTTTTTGAACACATAATTATAGTGAGTATGTAATTTTCGTTATTAATTTGATAAGCAGTTTACAAAACTCTTGGCGATTGTGGTTAATTCTTTGATAAATTTTGTTCATTCACAAACCCACAACCAAACCCGAAGCACTTGTGTTCCTTTTTTTTTTTTTAAAGAATTAAGAACTACTCTGGAAAGACATCCATACTTCCCCAAATAAATAGGTGTTATTTGTATATATTTTTTTCTCAATGTGGTGACATCTATATTATTTTCTTTTGACAAAGTGATATTCTAACTGGCATGCAATTCTAATTGGCGTAAAATTCTAGTTGGTTGGGGTGCAAGAGTCATGTAACCGACTCAACATATGGGATACGTTCACTCACAACACATCGTGGAAGATATCCGATGGAAGCAACGGAGACGAAGCCTGTGACTCATACAATCAATACAAACGAGACGTCCAAATGATCTTGGAACTAGGCGTGGACTTTTACCGATTCTCTTTATCCTGGTCGAGAATACTACCCACAGGCTTTTCCAATCATATCAACCAAGACGGTGTCCGATACGGTTACATGGCGTTTGCACCCCAACCAATTAGAATTTTACGCCAATTAGAATTGCATGCCAGTTAGAATATCAATTTGTCAAAAGAAAATAATATAGATGTCACCACATTGAGAAAAATATATACAAATAACACCTATTTGTTTGGGGAAGTATGGATGTCTTTCCAGAGTAGAGTTCTTAATTCTTTAAAAAAAAAAAAAAAACACAAGTGCTTCGGGTTTGGTTGTGGGTTTGTGAATGAAAAAAAATTATCAAAGAATTAACCACAATCGCCAAGAGTTTTGTAAACTGCTTATCAAATTAATAACGAAAATTACATACTCACTATAATTATGTGTTCAAAAGTACATTAATATGTTTCAGGTATCATTAGCATGTTAGAAATTATATACCGGTTTCCCGAAATTCATTAAACCTTTGAATGTAATCGTCCAAATAAAAAAAAAACCATAATTTTTATATATTCATCTTTTTTTTCGAATAATTAACATAACATAAATAATTTCGAATAATTAATACATAACATAACATAAATTAGATTTTAAAATCTTCCCATATAAAAAAATAAAAGTAATCTATTACCAATATCAATTTCATTGAAATCTGAAATTATCAAGTCATGTCTTCCCTTTATTAAACGAAAAAAAAATATTTTGATTTATTTACTTTGTGATAATTTTCGGCATGAAATTTATAAAATATTATATGCAGAAGGTGTGACATCTAAAATAATTCAAAAGAAATCTACTGCAAAAAAAATCGATTTTTTTTTTTTTTTTTTTGTTGAAGGTATCAGTTTGTGTTTAGAAAAAATCTTTTACATTTACCGATTAACGAAAAATATGACAGAAATTAACAGTAATCTGCTGCAACGAGGGATTATTTGATCTTTGCAACAACAACTTTCATCGTTATCTGTAAAATATCACTTACTAAACAAAAGAGAATTCCGAGAAAATTTGTTGAAAATATCAGTTAGTGTTTTGATTTCGTTTTTTTCATAAAAATTAGAAATATTTGTTCTTAAATACTCTAATATTTTCAAAATTTCTTTCATTTTCAAAATTGTGGTTAATTTTTTGATGAGAAAATTAATTCATGGACCTGCAATTGAATTCGAAGCATTTTTCTTTTTTTTTAAGCATTTTGTGCTGAAGGAATATCTATATTTTTTTTTGAATAGATAGGTGTAATAATAAATATACATTTTAATATAATGACATCTATGATTGGCGCTCGAGTCGCGTTCGTGTTCGGACGTGCATTTCGGCTATCGCGCCCGATTTAAACCTACCTACCTGTTCAAAACTTTCGGAAGTATCCAAAAGTCCTGTTTTTTCGGGCTAAAAAAGTGCCACAGTTCATCGATCATTTTTCATTTTTCCTGTGGTTCGCTTGCTTGTTTGTTCTGTGAGGTTTTCCGTGTTTAATTCGCATACATATATTCTTTTGAAAGTGATGAAACAATTTGAAACCATTCCATAATTAAATCAAATTTGACTTGCTGCTGCTTTTCCAACTGTGCGGGCGTGTCTAACAAGGGGAGGGTGGACCTTCTTCCTTCCGGCTCCGGCCGGAGCTCTCACACCGGACGGCGCATGACGGGTGTCCGTTTGCTTTGGATTGTTGCACGCAGAATCAACACCTCGCTTGGCTAATTGTAAGCGCTTCCTGCTAGGGGCGCGCACCCATCTGCCCTTTACCCTTCAAACATGGATCTTCGCACCAGAGAGGACTATGAAAGTGAAATTGAACGTCTGCATCTCGAGATCGCCGTCCTCAAAGCAGCCGTCTTTGGTGGACCACATCCTCCGCTTTCTACTAATACGACAACGGATGAGGTAGTCGATGATGAAACCGGCTATCAAAAGGTAACCCACAAAGCTAAACAAAAAAACAAGAAGCCTCGCTCAGATTCGGACGGCTCGCGAACCACTTCCCCAATTCCTTTACCAACCAAAGATGTATTTCCTGGTCTTGCCCCGATCACTGACTCCCAATCCACCATCATGTTTTCGACACCCGAGCCCAGACCGATCATTGCTATGCCCAGTACGTCTGCTCCATCCACTTCCACTTCTGCACCTCCTATACTCACACATACATCCACACCTACACCTACACAGACACCCACATTAAACGCCACCAACCCTACATCCCGCCCCTCGCGTCGAACCCCTCCAATCTACCTAAATAAAGGTAGTGACCACCTCACCGTTCGTTCAGCTTTTCGGCATGCCGGCATCTCGTTTGAGGCCACCTACACCGAAGGCAGAATTAGATTTGTCGTTCGAGATGAATCTCAATTTCGTCTGGCTAACAATATTTTAAGGGAGAGAAATATTGAATATTTTTCATTTTCCCTTGAATCCGACAAAAATCCAAAGGTTGTCATCAGAGGCCTTCCGATTGAATTCACCTCTGAAGAAATCGCTGCTGATCTCAGCACGTCCGGTTACGCGATAGTTAGAGTCTCCAGAATGCGCGGTGGCGCCGACCGTCATCCCATCCCTCTCGTCTTGGTAGAATACCAAAAAACTCATTCTAATCTAGATATATTTGAGCTGAGAGAAGTACTTGACATCAAAGTCAAAATTGAAGCCCCACACAAAAAAAAAAATACTTCCCAATGCTATAGATGTCAACAGTTTAAGCATACCTCCGCTGTTTGTAATCTTCCTCCAAAATGTTTAAAATGCGCTGGTAATCATTTAACCTTAGACTGCCCCAAACCGGATCACGCCTCACCAAAATGTGCTAACTGTGGCGGTCCCCATCCTGCAAACTACAGCGGTTGCCCCCGCCATCCATCCCACAAAAATCCTGAAATTTCTTCAAACCCCGCGCTTATTCAATCTTCTTCTTCTCCTCCTTTACTTAATTCCTTCTCGAATGTCGTTAAAACTAACAAAAACAATACAACCAAACCCAACATAACTCCCCCTTCCTACTCCGCTACCCCCAGTTCAGCTAATGCAGAGAACTCGCTTTTGGCCCCCATTAATCTGTCAGCCATCCTTGATAAAATAATGAAAATCGTCCCTATTTTGGAACGCTTGGAGAGGTTTGACTTGGACAAATTTCAAGCGATTTCCACCCTCATTGCAACAATCAACTAATGGCTTCTCCAACAACCACTTCAACCCTTCGCTCAGTTAAAATCGCCTTTTGGAACGCGAACAGTGTTCGCAATAAAAAATCTGAGCTCGAATACTTTATTGCGCAGCACAACATCGATATACTCCTTCTTAGTGAGACTAAACTCAGTCCTAATGACAGATTCGCAATTGCTAACTATATATCAATTCGCACTGATGCACCCCTCCCCCCCCCCCGCGGATCACATATTCATGGTGGCACAGCAGTGATTATCAAAAAGTCGCTGAAGTACGAACCCCTACCAATTACTTTCAACAATCGTCTTGAAATGACGGCCATAAAGCTATGTGTTGGTCGTTCGTCATTTATTAAGATCGCCTCCGTTTACGCGCGTCCTATTCAACACCCTACAACCTCTGATTTCGATAATATATTTGACAGTGACATTCCCACGATAGCTGCTGGTGATTTTAATGCAAAACACATCTCGTGGGACCGCAAAACGTGTCAATTGGGCAAACTCATTTTTGATTATGCAAATGATAAGGGAGTGAAAATAATCACTCCCTCCTCGCCGACACATTTTGGTCAAAATCACGACCCAACCACCATTGACTTTGCCCTAGCGAATAAATTGAATTATTCGTACAATATTTATTCTGTTTCTGCCTTGAGCTCGGACCACGACCCGGTCATTCTTGAACTTGCGAGCGTTGATGCATTAGAAAACTTCGCCTCCCGCAAACATTCCGTGAACTGGGAATCCTTTCATCATCACACATATCATAACGTCACATACCCTTCCCGACTCACAACACATTTACAGATCAACGAAGCCATCCTTACATACAACACTCAACTCAGAACAGCTATTAACGCAGCCACTATAGACTCCCCAGCTGACCTGCCACCATTCCTCCCCCGTAATATTCTGACCCTTATCAAAAATAAAAATCGGACCCGTAAACAATGGCAACTCACTCGTGACCCCTCTGTTAAAACCTCTCTAAATCATCAAATTGCAGCAATCAAGCTCAAAATCGCAGATTACAGGAACTCTCTCTGGAGTTCACATCTCGAGCGCCTAACAGTTTCAGATGGTTCTATTTGGAAAACTATCAAATCCCTCACAAAAGATCCTTTCCAATCCAACGTCACTCTCAAAGACCAAAATGGCTCACTAGTTACCTCTTTCAAAGGAGTTGCTGAACTCTTCGCGGACTCGCTTGAACTTCAGTTTAAGCTCAACTCCCCGGTCACACCCTCCGATAACGAAATGATTCGCAATGATCACTCACCTCAATCACCACTCCCTTATGTTACTCCTAGAGATATCGCCCGTATAATCAAAACTCTAATAATCAAAAAAAAGCTCCCGGTCCCGATAAAATAACACCTCTCATGCTCAAAAATGCCGATTTTAAAGCTACAGCCGCTCTTACAGCCATAATCAATGCATGCATTAGAACACAAACCTTCCCAGATGCTTGAAAGACTGCGGATGTCATACTTTTCCGGAAAAAGCATTCCAGTGGCACTGATCCAAAAAACTATCGCCCTATTAGTCTCCTCTCCATCCCCTCTAAAATATTAGAACGCATTATTAACTATCACCTGATTAAAGATGTAATCAAAACAAAAATACTCCCCGACACCCAGCATGGATTCCGAGCATTGCATTCCACCACCCACCAAATAACTACGGTTACCGAGCATATTCTGGAGGGCTTCACTCGTATGAACGTTACCGGAGCGGTTTTCTTGGATGTTTCGAAGGCCTTTGATCGCGTTTGGCATGATGGTCTCCTTTTTAAAATGTTCCGAGCTGGTTTCTCCCCTCCAGTAATCACCATAGTCAAATCATTCCTAACAAACCGTAAATTCCAAGTCAAATATAACAATTCTTACTCCTCTTGTCGCAGAATCGGGGCCGGCGTTCCGCAAGGTTCCGTCCTCGCTCCGATGCTGTACAACATTTTTACTCATGACATTCCTCAACCCACAACTAACAGATCAATAATCGCCCAGTATGCAGATGACACTGCCATTCTTGCTTCCTCCATCTCGACGCGGGGAGTACTCCGCTACCTCAATACACACCTTCGAATCCTCGAAGACTGGTTTTCCACTTGGAAAATCAACATCAACACTGAGAAGAGCGCGGCTATGTTCTTCACCAGAAGGAAATGGTCGCGCTTTAACAAAGCGCCTACTACCCCTCTACACATGTACAACACCCCCATTCAATGGAAAAACACCACCAAATACCTTGGTGTCTTTTATGACAAACGACTGTCATGGTCGCATCACATCGACAACACTGTCAAAAAGGCGAAGAGTGCCAGAGCACGTCTCTTTCCTTTACTAAAGCAAGACTCTACGCTCTCCACCAAAAACAAAATCACACTATACAAAACCCTCCTTCGTCCTATCATGACATATGCCTCTCCATCCTGGGGCTACGCACTCCTTCATCACCGTTCCACAAACAATCTTCAGACTTTTCAGAACGCAACAATTAGGCGCTGTCTCAACTCCAACAAATACATTTCGAATCATCGTATACATGTTGACCTGAAAATTCCATCCATCCTAGACTCTATAAAGTCTCAATCCATAAATTTCTTCAATTCCATCCGCAACACAAATAACAGATCCCTATACAAACTTCAGGAACACTACGCGATTAACACAATCCCTCGGCCTCGAAACATTCTGAGCGAATTTCCTTTTGTCCCACCATGATTCTCCCCTGTGAATTCTCTCATATCTTCCTACATCGTAGGATTCCCAGCATCTTATCCTGCATCGTAGGACACCCAGCACAGCATGTGCTCCTACAGATTGTCACATCCTAGTTTTTTTTTGTCCCTTGTGGCGTCCGTTGTTTCCTTATGTTCCTTCCCATGTGGCAATTGGACTTGGTTCCAGATACCACCAAGCAATGACAACACTACGAAGATGACATCTATAATTTTCCTTCAAACTTTTGTAGCGATCCTGTAGTGGACAAAGTTGTTGGAATCCAGTTGGATGCTGCGTGCAATTCTGATTGGGGTGCAACGTTCCGATCACCGTCCGATACTACAATACCCTCATCGACGAACTGCTTCACCACAATATCACTCCTATGATTACTCTGTGTCATTGGGATCTACCTCAATCTTTGCAAAGTCTCGGCGGATGGGCGAATCCGAAAACGGTTGATTATTTCGTCCAATATGCCGATGTTGTTTTTGCGTTGTTCGGAGATCGTGTCAAGACATGGCTCACGTTCAACGAGCCTCAAATTTCTTGTGCACACGGATATGGAACAGGTCAAAGTGCTCCAGGAGTCGAAATGAATGGGATCGGAGAATATTTGTATGGACAAACTATGTTGTTGGCTCATTCTGAAGCTTACAAACTCTACGATAGGAAATACAGGAAAGGTCAAAAAGGTATGCTTAATTTGGTCGTCGCTTACCATTTGCTTCGTATGACCAGTGACGTCCCAACGGTATAGGCAAATAGAGCAATGCCTAATGGCGGCAAAATAAATTTAGTAATAAATATTTTAACATATTCGATAAAAAAATTAACAAGAGTGTTTCGGAGTATAAATTTGCCACATAAAAATGTATATCTAAAATATTATATTAGAATTATTATTAAAAAAAATCGTTTGAACTTTGAACTATATTTCTAAAGAAGACTACATTTTGAACTTTTGCCTAACGGCGGCACATTGTCTCGGGACGTCACTGCATATGACATTACAGTGATTGAATTCATGAATGTGACTGTTGATGTGAATTTTGATTCTTTGGTCGATATATGAAATGGAAGGTTTGATTTATAATATACAAATAAATGATTCAGTATAATTATTAAATGGACTTTCAATTCAACTATAGTCAGTGATAGCAATTACGGGACAACTTAACATTATTTCGGTTTTTAAGAAAAATTCAAAATTTCGCACTTGCGAACTAATAATACCCAAACGAAAGGTAATATGGTAGATAAATCTTATTTTATTATTTTTTTGTAGTGTATTTAATCCATAAGTAATAATAAAAACTTCGATATCAACACAAAACTATTCGAAATAGAGTTTTTTTTGTATATCTTATTAAAAAAAAACGATGTTCAAAGTGTTCAAGTATGTATTTTTAAAAACATTTCTCTTTAGAGCTCTTTCGATTGATGTATCAAATATTCAGATATCTAATTGATTTTCAAAATAAAATACAAAAACAAAACCGAAAAATTCTGAAAAACAGACCACTTGTGAATCTAAAATTTATAGTAGATTTATTTTTCATGTTTTTTTGTTCTCAAACATAGATGGAATTAAAATTATTAATTATACAATTCGAATATTTACATATTTATTATAATAACTGTTTCTCCCCGACAGCCACCGTGGCAACACCGTTGTTATTTTCTCCCGTTCTCAATCAGTTCCGGCCCTCCTTTCATCAACCTTAACCTTCTATCACCAGTTTTTATTGTAGCTCTCCCTCAATTGATCGTGACCGCGATTTAATCCGACCGCGTGCGTCTATTTTATGTTGATAACATCTGTGCGAGTGTTAATAATATTTCCTAGAAACGCTCAAAAACCCCCTTTTTTTTGCATCCGCCCGGGCTTTTCCCTCCGTTTATACGCGTCCGTTTTTACTTGGAAATGTGATTTCATGAACACACGTGCCTCAACGCGATGCCT